>JBBPLG010000766.1:0-13848 GCA_038089695.1 Xanthoconium separans | reverse complement strand
CCTGTGCCAACGCCTAGTAAGCCCGATGAAGGAAGCATTGACCCTAGGGGATCTCATCCAGGAATACACCCCAGAGTTGATGGAAAGAACCCCTCTGTTGATGGGGGATTTGTGGATCGACTCCTGGCCTCAATCCCCCTTGCCCACCGTCCCTCTCCCACTTCCTCTCCAACCCCCAGAGTTGTGGAAGAAAAATCATCATCCTTGGAGGATTGCCTTCATTGGATGTCAAGGGCAAACGAGCAAACAAAGATCACCCATTGGCTGCGTTATTGTCCCCACCCGCCGGATCCTCAACCAATCCCATTGACATTGATCGACTCTCTACCCCACATACCTCATCTCCCTACAACTATTGCACCCAATGCTTTGTTTGTAGGAGCAAGGACCATCTACGCCCTGACTGCCCCAAATACACTTGCCCCATCTGTCACAAAACAGCACCAGGCCATGCACAAAAAGATTGCCCCTTCTTTACTTGCACACACTGTGGCCACCAAGGGCACACACCGGAGTTCTGTTGGGAAAAGCCCTCAATTGAGGATTCGTATGACCTCACAGACTATGAGGTCAATTGTGGAGATGACTGAAGAGGTTTAACTCGAAGGTGGAACTTTGAGTCATAGAGAGGAGCTAATGTTATGGAAATAACTATGGCACATTTATTTTTCTGTTTCCTCCTCATTTGGACTTGTTCACTCCTCACGATGGGACCGATCCCATCCAATGTCTTCCAATTATTCCCTTATGATGATGTACATATAGTCACTCAGTGACTTCTTTCAAGTATGACCCACTTTGTTCTGCTTGCTGATAGTTCTACTCTTCCGAACAGCGGAACCCCATTCCTTTTCTGATTTCTTTCCTTCTGTATTGTTCCGCCAGCAGAACACTTATTATTCCCATAAGACCCGTTGGTCCGTGCTTGATTCCTTGTCGTATACATACTTCAAGCCTTGTATCAGTAACAGTAATCTAGTTCTATGCAAATATACTGCATTAACTGGAGTTCCACTAGCTCGAAGTCTCTGTCTTCTCGCTCGTGCTCCCCTTCCCTTCTCCTGTGAAGAACTAGGACTTCGTGTCGTCACAAGAGGACCTCTCTATTTATAAGGGTTGAGTATGACACTGATGACTTTGCCTCACTTAAGTCTTTGGCTATCAAACAGGTGTCTTACTATCGTTCTTAATTCTTCCTCTACAACTGTGTTAACTCCAGTTGTCATGGTAAGTGTAACAATTCTCTCTCTGGCAATCTAAGACAATGATCTGAATAGCTGGCAAAATGGGCTTCTTATATACTACTGTACAAAGGCTGTGCAATCCTATTCAAACCTCATCATGTATTATGATTGGAGGATCTCATGAGGCAGTGTACTGACTCACTCTGTCTAGGTATGACTCATTTTGACTCATATTGACTCACTCTGACTCATTCTGGCTGAGAATGACTTATTGTGACTTGGTGAGGCAGTGCATGGCAACAGGCTGTGCATAGTAACAGGCTGTGAATTGCAATAGAGTAGGTATTACTATGTGCACAGGAAAATGGCTGTGGGCTTTTATGGACATTAGTCACTGATGCACTTTTGCCTGTGCTAGACAAGGTGTACCCAGTGTTGCTTCTGCACAGAATCCCACCAGCTTGACCAATGCTGTGCCTGAGTAGCAATTGTAGCAGTATCCTAGGCAAGGCAAGAGTCTACTGGCCATCTGTTAGCAAATGAATAGGATGCTAATACATGGTCACTACACTACTAGTAGTGGGGGTTTCTCAGAACTGGCTTGGTCAAAAAGTACTAGGTATACTAATTTGCTGACTGCTCTGGGTGTCAGAAAATTGATAGCGTCATGATTCTACATGATTTCTCTTTTGTGCAGGTCACTGCACCTTCTTGTATATGAAATTGTACTGTGTCCAAGTGTGCATAAGCATTCCAGTCATCTTGTCTTTAACCTTCAGGTGTTTTTCTAGTAGAGTTGGTTCTGTGTCACTCATGTGACACAGTGCATAATTTCTTATCCCTTTCAAGGAGTGAGTTTTGTCTCCTCTTGCTGTACTGCTCTTGAATTTGCTGTAGTGATGTACATGTACATATATTCATCTGGTGGTTGATGTTGGGGACTCATTTATAGATGATGACATCAGTTATTCATTTTTGTGATGGCAATTCTGCTTTCTTAGGAGTTATGTGGAAGGTATTGAGGAGCATTTCCTGTTTCCACTTGGTCAATATCTGCCTGTCTACAGTATGTGTCTTTGGTGAGACAGTTTGTTGAGCTGTTTGGTCATCTTTAGGTTGCTGATTTGTGTCTCATTGCCATACTGTACATCACTCAGTTGCACTTCTGCCTCATGCATCACATGCTATTGTCCTTGATGTTCTCTGTCTGCATCACCCTTGTCATTGCCCCCAAGCAATATGTCTTTTCAAGCATCATCAATAAATCACCTTTTTTGGGACAGTGATCACATTAGTCACAGTCACTCACAGTGCCAGAGCAAGTGAATATTAGTCAATAGTTGGTATTAAATGTAGCAAAAATTTTCCTAATGATTGAGGACTTAGTGTTTTTTTTTCACTGTCACACCTTGTCACATGTTGAACTATGTATTACTACTACACATGCCATTGCCATGATGACCTACAGTGACAGCAATGGTTCTGGCACCATTGCAGGACCACCACCACCATGTTGTGATGATAGAGACAACTGTGGCACCACCCTCACTGTTGCAGTGACCACCACCAACTGTCATGTCACAGTGGAGCCAAATGGCTTGCTTGATGCACCCACACATGGACCTGTCCCAATGTGTGGACAAACCAAACAGTTTGTTTGATGGACTTGTTATGTTTTCTCTCTTTGTTTCCTCTTTTTGCATAATCTCCTTGGACTTATTGCTCTTTTCTCATGACAACTTACCCATCCCATGACTTGTTATCTCCTTATCTCACTTGTCACAGTGTCATTCTTCCTCCATCCTTCTAGAACCTTCCATTCTGTAGCATCTATTGATAGCACAATTCTTACTCATGATGACTCGGAGTCACATGACCTTTCTTCAATGTTCTATGACCATCCATTTCTGCTTAGTCATAGAACCATGTAACCCTATATAAAGTCCCTGGAATCCCCTTGCTGCTCCTCAGCTTGGGCTCCCAGTTATATACCTTGCTTTCCTCTAGTCCATGTCTCCCTAAAGTCTCTGTCCTACTTATTAAGTGGACGCTTTACTCTAAGACCCTTGACTGTCTGTAGCAGTGTGCTCAGACCCCTTGACCTCTTGTTGTCTGTCATTTTAGTTCCTTGACCCAATGATGTTTGATGTCTAAACCTTTGACTCTCAACCTTCAACCTCTGTCTGGGCCATGCTCTCACCAAGCATAACAGGACTCACCCACCTCTTGGACCACTTCCAAGGTATTGATGAGCCCAATAGCTTGCTCAACAGATCTGCCTGCCACCTGGACCCATCCCAATGTATTGATGAACACAATGGTTCATTCAACACATCCATTTCTCACCTGGACCCCTCCAGAGGCATTAATGAGCACATTGGCTCACTTGATGCATCTGCCTGCCACCTGGACCTGTCCCAATGCATTGATGAACACAATGGTTTGTTCAAAGCACTGGCCCACCTCTTGGACCTCTCCCAATGTGTCAATGAGCCCACTGGCTCACTCAACAGACCTGCCTGCCACCTGGACCTGTCCCAACATGTTGATGGACCCACCCACCTCCTGGACCCCTCCTGGCATGTCAACAAGCCCAATAGCTAGTTTGACACACATGCCCAATTCCTAGACCCTCCCTGATGCATCAACAAGCCCAATGGCTTGTTCTGTTTGATGCATCCTCCTCTCAATTGGACCCCTCCCAAGGCATCAATGCTTCTGTCCACCTCTTGGACCCCTTCTAGTGTGTCAACAAGCCCAACAGTAAGTTTGATGTGTCTGCCCAATTTCTGGACCTCCCTCCCCATATGCTAGTACCCCCTGCTTGGCACCTGGACCCCTTCCAATGCGTCAATGGGCCCAATGGTTCATTTGACACATCCACCTCTCACTCAGATTCCTTTCAAGGTGTCAATGCACCTCTTGGACCCCTTCTGGTGCATCAACAAGCCCAACAGCTTGTTTGATGTGCCTGCTCACCTTCTGGACCCCTTTTGCCATGTTGACAAGCTGAACAGCTTGCTCAATGCTCCTACATGCCACCTGGGACCATTCCAACACACCAATGAGTCTCACTTGATGGACTTGCCTGCCACCTGGACCCATCCAACAAACCCAGCAGTTCATTTGACAGACCCACCCACCTTCTGGACCCCTCCCAATGCCTCAACAAGCACAACTGCTCACTCAATGCTACCTGGACCCCTCTTGATGCATCAGTGAGTTAATTAGCTTGCTTGACATGCCCACCCACATCCTGGACCCCTTCCAATACATTGATGAGCCAACTGGCTTGTTTAATGGACCCACCCAGCACCTGGACCCCTTTCAGCACATCAGAGAGCCAATTGGCTTGCTTGGTACCCCCACTTGCTGCCTGGACCCCTCCTAGCTTGTTTGATGTGCCTACCCACCTTCTGAACCCCTTTCCAGTGCATCAACAAGCCAAATGGCTTGCTTGATGCCACTGCTTGCCACCTGGACCCCTTCTAGCACATCAACAAGCCCAGTGGCTCATTTGACACACACATGCTCCTCCTGGACCCCTCCTAGCATGTCAATGAGCCCAATGGCTCACTTGATGCCCCCACTTGCCACTTGGACACATCTACCTGGACCCTCCCAAGGTGTTAATGAGCCCAATGCCTTGGTTGACACACCTGCTCGCCTGCTGGACCCCTTCCCAGGCATCAACAGATCTAACACCTCCATTCAACATGCCCTCCCCCACCTTGAACCAGACTTGGTGACCACATGGCAATGATGGTGATGTGGTGTTGTCAGTAGCATGACGACATGACAATAATGATGTGCACGCCATGGCACCACCATCACCATGACAGGGATGACAAGACATGGTGGGGACAACTACCACTGGTGATAAGTATGGGCATGGCAGCATTTAGTATTAGGTATATTGTGTACTTAGTATATAAGATAGATTTGGTTCTATCAATATTACAAGTGAGTGGGGAAGAAAGAAAAAAGGTGCTGGAGTTGCCTGTAGCATGTGTACTACACAGAATTACCTAATTGTACAGCACTGTATAGTGTTGGCAGTGGACAGGGGGTGAGGCTGTTATTGCAGCACAGTGCCATCACAATGTGGATTGAGTTTATGCTTGACTGTCACATCCATGCCCCTGCCAAGCAAACCCCTATCAACTCCAGCCAACTCCAGCCAACCCCTGACCAACTCCAGACCAACTCCACTTCGGACCCCTATCCAAGTCTGACTTGGACATCCGTTATCCCTGTTAAGTACAGTACCTTTCCATAATGAGTATAGCTCTCTGGCTTTCAGTTACACTGTACCCCTGTTGTGTATTACTGCCCCCATCATTGCTCACTGCAATGTTCATTGCCCCCATCATTGCTCACTGTGATGCTCATTGCCCCCTTTGTAGTACACACTCTATTCCTTCCAGTCTGGAGTATATCCAGACATCAGTATATAATCTTGTAGATACTCTCACTGTATTCCTCAGTCTGAATATCAACTTGATTAGTACCTCCTCTTCTTGTCTGCATCACCCTCACCCCCACCCTCACCCTCACCCACTCTTCCTCCCTCTTTCGAAATACTAGGACACAGGACTGGCAAGGGCACAACACATAAGTCCTGCACCAATGTCTTAATCTGCTCTGATGTCTGATGCACAACTCTGATGTTATGTAACTCCAATGTTCCTGTGCCTTCAGACTTCTGTCTGGACTTGAGGCAGAGGATCTGGCTATTGACATTAACACACTATAGCTATTATGCTTACTGTGAGCATGTGCCCTGGTGAAGTCAGTTACAACCATAATAATAAAAGAGATGAAGTAAGCTGAGTATTACCCTTGTACACTGTGAGCACTATCTGCCCTGTGAAGTGTTGTCCTATCTTTTTGAGAGGTTGAGCAAGGGACAAGCAAGACCTAGAGCAAGTTAAGAAGCTTGGGGCCATGAAACAATAGTGAAGTTGAGAGTGGATGAGACTTGGGAAGATCTGTTAAGTCCAGATCCCATAAGCTAAGTCCAGACAGAGGTCTGAGACTAAATAAAGAAAGGGGACAGAGGGCTGACAGAGCTGTTGGTGGAGGTGCAGAATGGAGGACAGGGTGTTGGCACAAGACATGTATGTCATGCCCTTGCCAATCCCATGCCCTGGTATTTGAGAGGAGTAAGAGAAGAGGGCAAAAGAGAGCAAGGAGGACCAAGATGTGAGGAGAGGGAAACTAAATTGATATTCAAACTGAGAGTACTAGGATACAAAGTAAGGAGCTTATATACTAAGGTCTGGAGTAAGTCTGGACTGGAGCTGTCGAGGCACATAGGATATAGGCAATGAATGAATGGGTGGTGTGACATAGCTAGACACAGCAAGAGTGACAGTGGGGGAGAATATAAGCTGGTGGGTTGCAAGGTATGGATGGGATGAAATGAAATGAACTAGTACAAACAGGAATAGGAAGTCTGGCTGGAGTTACAGCTCTGACACAAAGTCTGTGGATTGAGAATGACTTCTTGAAATCTACTAAGGTAAGTCCAACTGGAGATGTTTGGAGTTGAAAGCTATGACTGAAATTAGGGATATGATAGTATCCCCCTCTTAGGGCCAACCCCCTGAAATCCAAAGTGAGAAGTCCCCTGAAAACCAGAACAGAGTTGCTTAAGTCTGACAAATAATGTGGAAACTCTGGCTAAGTCTAGAACAAGTGGGGTCCACCAATGACATCAGCCAAAGTGATGATTCAGACTCCCCTTGAATTTGTGTACATAGCTCAGCATTGCCTGGAATTGCTCTTGACCATGAACCACTATCATGTCCACCAATACCATCAACCTGACTGATATCAAGATGTGGCCTGAGGACAAAATGGACAAGGAGGAGGAGATGAGCAGTGTGAAGCACATGGCGTGCAAGGCAGAGGCTGAGCACAAGAGGCAGGAGGAGGAGCAGAAGCAGCATGAGGCAGAGGAGGTGCATCAACATGCAGAGGTGGCAGCAGTTGTGGAGTGGTGTCATTTGGAAGAGGAGAGGAATGAAAGGATCAGGTGGGCAACTGAGGCAGAGATGCATTGTTGCAAAGAGAACATGGTGAGGCACAAGGTGAGTAATCACCAACTTGGAGTTGGAGGGAGTTGACTAGAGTGGGCAGCAGTGATTGCAGAGGAGCAGGGTGGCAGCAAGGGCAAGGGATGTGCTCCCCCTTGCTATGTCAAATGTGAGGAGAAGGACCTGCCCTATGAGCCTGTGCCCAGCAAGTTGATGTTGTGCATGGTGTGTCACCATGCCAAAGTTAAGTGTGAGAGGCCTGGTTCAGAGCAGCCATCAGAGTGGTTGGAGATGACAGGAAAGAGGAAGATAGTGGCGGAATTGGAGATGGGGCCATCAAAGAAGAGGAAAAAGAGCTCTGATGATGAGGACAATGAAGGCCAAGCTGACAGGAAGAAGCAGGTGAGTGACATCATCACCACCATTGACTAGCTCACTGCCATTGTTGTGGACATGTGGGATGGAGTATGGAAGAACTCCCACAACATTGATCAGATGAGTGCCCGCCTTGACAACCTTGTTGAGCTAATGGCAGAGAAACTCTTCAATGAGCAGGGGCTGGAGCTGTAGAAACTCTTCAGTGAGCAGGGGCTGGAGCTGTCAGAAGAGGAGTTGGAAGCAATGGTGGAACACTTGGAGCTGGTGGAGCTTGCAGCGGAGGACAGGGATGCCCCTCTGATTGTTGTTAGAGATGACGCTGGAGGTAGTGCTAGAGATGACATGGAGTTGGAGAAGGGTGGGGAGGAACTTGATGGAGATGGGGAGAAGGATGCAGAGCGTGATGTAGAGGGTTCTGTGACCATGGCTAAGTAATAGGCTATGGACAATTAAGTAGTTTTTTGTCAAGCAATAGAAAAAAGTGAAATTGGCAATAAATGGAGTGGTCTGGACTTATTGGGGTACTTTTTATGGAAGTCCTCAATGAGTTCCTTCACATGCTCCAACTCCATAGCTAGTAATCAAGATGTTTTGTCATCTGTTCCTTCATAACTGAGCCAGTGTACCAAGTACTGGAGTTGGCAGTAATGCCACCTCTGATCAATCTTGGAGTCTAGGATCTCCATGATCTCATACTTGGGCTCACCATCAACCTTGACTGGAGGTGGCAGAGGCTGGATGTGGTTTGGTATAGTATTTGAAATCGCAAGTTATAACTGCAAAACATGAAAAACTGGGTGAATGGAGTTCATAGAATCAAGTAAACATAATGGAATGGAATGAGAACCAGCCTTAGTGATGATAGAAAATGGTCTGAGGTATTTATTGGAGAGCTTTTTTGAGGGTCTGGTAGAACGGAGGTATTTCACTTTAAGGAAGACTTGACACTGATATTGAAGTCTGGAGCCAGACTTTGCTTCTTGTCTGCTGGTCTTTGGTGGCATTTCTGAGCTTCCAGCATCTCCAAACAGAGGAACTCATGGAGTTCATCCAAGTCCATGACATAGGACTGGGCTGTGGAGGAGGTTAAATTGCTTTTGGAGTTGAGTGAGAAGTTAGGATGATAGTCTTTATTGGCAAAGAATGGGGATCACTGGTGGTAGCACTTGGAGTGTTATTATAGGAGAACTCCGTGAGAGGCAGGAGTTCGGACCAATTGTCTTGTTGATAATTACAGTAGATTCAGAGGTATTGCTTGAGTGTTTGGTTGGCATGCTCGGTCTGTCCATTGCCTTCCAGATGATAGCCAGAGGTGAAGTGGAGGCACATTTCAAGAGCTTTACCTAGAGATCTAAAGAAATGGGACACAAATTTGGAGCCCTGGTCAGAGGTGACATGGGATGGAACTCTGTGTTTAGAGAAAATGTGTAACAAGAACAATTTGGCGAGTTGGGCAGAGGTGATTGTATTGTGAGTTGGGATGAAGATTGATTGCTTGAAGAGCCTATTGATGACCACAAGAATAGTGGTGCAACCTTCTGAAGGGGGAAGCTGTTCAATGAAGTCCATGGAGATAGAGTTCCATGATTTCTCCCAGACTGGCAGCTGTTTCAGAAGTCTCTAAGACCAATGATGTGGTGTTTTTGCTTGAGCACAGGTGGTGCAAGAACTGACATAGTCCTTGACATATGTTCTGATATTTGGCCATGTGTATTCACAGCAAATAAGCTCCAACATATGATTCTGACTGAAGTGACCAGCTGTAGGGTGATTGTGATAGGTCTGGAGTATCCAAAGACAGAGGTCATTAGCTTCTGGAATGTAGATACAATTGTCTCATAGTAGGAAACCTTCAGAGTTAATAATCCATCATGGATCTGACTCAGATGTAATGGGTGAAAGGTGTGATGATGTGACTGGATCAAGTGGGACAGCTGAGTGGATGTCCATGCAGAGTTGCTCAGTGTCTACAAGGAAGGACACTAGTAGCACTGGATTTGATAAGACTGAGGCTCAGAGGGATGTTGTGAGCTGTTGTTCATTGAATATGGGTCTGTAATTCTCTGGGTTTATATGAGTGAAGTCCTTATCCCCCACTTTTGGGTAGATGTCCCATTGTCTAGTCAATGCATTAGGTTTAAGCCCAAGCTTATCAGGCTGGTATCGGACCACCATATTAAACTGACAAAGGTACTCCAACCATTGGGCCTGGTGGCACATCAAGAGCTTGGTGGAAGAAAAATATTTGAGGTTCTTGTGGTCTATGACAATGTTGATGGGGGTAGTGGAGCCTTCCAGATAATGATGCCAATTTTTAAATGCTTCAAAGATTGCCAGCAACTCCTTGTTGTGCATATCATAATTCAACTCAGCTCCAGTGAGGGTCTGAGAGAAGAATGCAATGGGGTGGAGTTCATTGGTGATGGAGAGAATGCTGGCAATGCCATAGTCAGAGGTGTCAGTCTTGACAATAATTAGAGCATCTGGAGTTCAGTGTGAGAGCACTGGAGCTGTTGTAAATGCATGTTTAAGGGTTTGGAAGGAGTGTTGGCTGTTACACTTACTGCAAGCTTGTGCCCTAGTGAAGTTAGTTGCAACCATTCAGAGGCAGAAAGAGATGAAGTAGTCTTATACAACCTAGTGTACTGTGAGCCAATCAGCCCTGTGAAGTTCCATCCTGACTGTGAAGGGAGAACCTTGGAATCTTGAGGATACAAGCACAAGCTAATGCCTTGAAGAGCTGAAAGACTAAGTGTGTGAAATGACAATGATATCAAGAGTGGACAAGACTCAAGAGGGATCCTGTCACCAGTACACCAGCAAATGAGAATAGGATTGTGAGTAAGGGCAACGAGAGGTTGCAGTAGGAATACAAGCAGATATTCTGGTGTAGAACCGGCTTAGAGATACAATAGTACAAGTATGACTCTATATATACTGGAACAAGATGGTGCACAGACCATCAGGGTAAAGGGGGATCCTAGAAGGATCAAATAGGCTTCCCACATCAGAAAGGAATGAAAGGGATCAAAGGGGTTCCCACTGTCACAAAGATTGGAAGAAAATCAATGGGGTCAAGAGGATCAAAAGGTGAAATATGCCCTATATGGCTATAGAGTCCACTGGGTGTACAAGTGATGAGAGATCAAGAATGGGATCTCATCAGGAATGAAGGAAAAGGATCAAATGGAGATCTGCTGTCGTGGGAAAATGAGGATCAGTGATAGGATTAATAGATAATTAGAAATGCATCTAGACTGTAAGTGGATGAAGGAGTTCTGCATGGCTGTACAGTGACTGTGGGAACAGCCCAGGTTGTGATGAGTCATACTCCCGTGCTCAGCAAGGAGTGTGATAATGAAGGGAAGAGAATAGGCTCTTTGGTTGGCTAGAGGGCTGCTGTCTGTCTTCAAGGAGAGTCTTGCTAGACCATCTGTGATTGAGATATCTAGAGAACATTGATTGGCCATAGGTGAGAGTATGGTGACTCCTGGTGTCCATAGATGTGGATGGCAATGTTGGTAGTACTCCCTGAGTACTGGTATGAGGGGTAAGGCTTCTGCTAGAGTCTTGAGGTGGCAGTGTCCCTATCCATCCAGGAAAGGTTGAAGAAAATAAAGTGGTCAGGTCTGGTAGTGATGGCAGTGAACCGTAAATCTGTAACATTGGCAGTTGTCAGTGAAGGACCAAAGAGAGTCCTTTCAAGTGAGATGAGTAAGGAGAACCACAATTCTGAAGTAGTCTTATATAAAATGGTGATAGAAGTTGGTGAAACCCAGGAAGGACTGAATTTTCTTGACCTTTTGGGGCTCCAGCCAATCTAGAACTGACTGAATTTTGTCCTTGGCCATGGTCAGGCCTGAAGGAGAGAGGATGTAACCGAGGTACTTGACAGTGTCAGTGTGGAATTCACATTTCTCTGGCTTGGCATAAAGTCCATTGGCACAGAGGTGCCAGAGGACCTCACAGACATGCTTTCAGTCGATTCCTTGTTGTGGGAGTAAATGAGGATGTTGTCAAGATAGATTACTATGGTGACATCTAAGGATGCTATTGACAAACCATTGAAAGGCCACAGGCACATTGGTAAGTCCGAATGACATAACTAGCCATTCAAAGGAGCCCCAGCGGGTCCAAAATGAAGTCTTCCATTTATCACCATCAGTAATATAAACAAAATGGTAGGCATGTTGAAAATTGAGCTTAGTGTAGATCTTAGCTCTGCTGGGTGTGTTGAGGGGGTCAGAGGTGTGTGGAAGTGGGTAGTGGTCCTTTTGGGTGACTTTGTTAAGGCCATGGAAGTCAATGCAGAGATGAAGGGAACCATCCTTCTTCTTAATAAACAAAATAGGGGCAGCATTTGGAGAGGAAGAGTGCCCTATGAATCCCATATTTAAATGCTCATCAGGGAAGTCACAGAGAGCCCCTTGTTCTGTGGAGGAAAGAGAGTAGTTTTTCCCAACTGGGGAAGAAGCTCCATCTTCAATTTTGATCTTCAGATTGAAGGGCCAATGAAGCACTAGTATATTAGCCTTCTTTTTACTAAAGACATTGATGAAGTCATGGTACTCTGGAGGAACTCTGGTGAGATTGATAGTCTCTTCTGGAGTTTGAAGACCAAAGTGGAGCGAGCAGAAAAAAGGTCATGAAGGGAAAGAGCAAACTGAACTGATCCCTCCATCTTCAT
This sequence comes from Xanthoconium separans, assembly GCA_038089695.1. Classification (NCBI taxonomy): domain Eukaryota; kingdom Fungi; phylum Basidiomycota; class Agaricomycetes; order Boletales; family Boletaceae; genus Xanthoconium; species Xanthoconium separans. The sequence continues at coordinate 1,558 of JBBPLG010000766.1, read as the reverse complement.
TGTGCATTGGTAGGTGACAGCATTGACAAATGAGATTGTAGGACAGATCAGACCAGGGGCTTTGGGCAACTCTGGGTTGCACTCCAAGGGTTGGTTGGCTAGACCAGGGTGAGCCTGAGGTAGAGGGTCAGAGACTGAAACAGAAAGGGAAGGAGCCCTTGGAGACATAAAGGTTGATGTCAGGGTTGGCATTCCCTCTGTAGGCATTCTGAATGAGATGCTGCTCATAACCCAATCAATCAACAGATTGTAATAGGTGAGCCAGCTATGTCCAAGAACAAGCAAACTTGAGGAATCCAATGAGGTGACATAAAATGTCTTGGAGGTGGAGGAGCCCAAAGCAAAGGTCACAGAGGTGTCTATAGCAGAGGTGATACATGTGTTAGATGAACCATCAAATAGCTGGAGCGTAAGCAGAGGAATGGAGTATATAGGGATTTTATGTTTTTCAATGAAAGAAGAGTGCATGAAACAATGAGTTGAATTGGAGTCAATTAAAGTAGGGATGTGGGAAATATTGTAAGTGGAGAGAGCAACAAGAGAAGAAAGGGCAGGATCAGAGAGAGCAGACACATTGAGACATAACTCCCTGAGAGCACAGTCAGGGCCAACACGACTCCCATTCTGTGCTGTATGGAAGGCATGCTCTATTTTTCCACCTCTGAAGGAGTGGAGGTAGAAGTGGAGTTGGTTGGAGTTGTGGTGACTACTTGGGCCTTAGAAGCCCATGAGGTGGACTTTGGACAGTCCTTGGCATTGTGACCACCTTTGCTGAGAAGAGGCAAAGGTTGAGTCAGAGCTGGCATTGGCCTCCTCTGGGAGAAGCTTACCATCCTTTCCTAGCTTCAACAAGATGTTGGTCTTGTTAGAAGGGCTGGAGTTGTCACCCTTCTGAGTGCTGCCTCCACCAGAGCTAGAGGTGGAGGTGGAGGGAGCAGTGGAGGTACCTTTGGACTTATCATGCTTGGGTTTGTTGTTTGTCTGAGCAGAGCTTGATGATTTACATATTGGTGGGGTTACCCCTGGAGGTTGAACCAGAGTTCTTCTGGGGATGAGAAATCTCTTTCTTGCATTCCCAGTATCTCTGGTTGAGGATTTTGACAAGGTTTAGTTTGAATATACTGTTAAGTCTGGATCCTGTAAGCTAAGTCTGGATGGAGGTCCAAGACTAAATAAAGAAAGGGGATGGAGGCCCGATGGAGCTATTGGTGGAGGTGTGGAACAGAGGTTGGAGCAGGGCATCAGCACAAGATGTGTATATTGCACCCTTGCCAATCCTGTGCCCTGGTATTTGGGAGGAGTAAGAGAAGAGGGTGAAAGAGAGCAAGGAGGACCAAGACTTGAGGAGAGGGAAACTAAATTGATATTCAAACTGGGGGTACTAGGATACAAAGTAAGGAGCTTATTTACTGAGGTCTGGAGTAAGTCCAGACTGGAGCTGTCAAGGCACATACATAATTAATGTTTGCATCTAAGGTCTTACTGAGTCTTCTGGCATAGGATATAGGCAATGAATGAATGGGTGGTGTGACATAGCCAGACACAGTGAGAGTGACAG
>JBBPLG010000765.1:0-13850 GCA_038089695.1 Xanthoconium separans | reverse complement strand
ATTCGCGGAAGAATGCTACGGTGTCATACAGGTCGGCGTAGTTCACTTGAATGGGGACAAAGTGTACCCAGGGGGCGATGCGCGAGGTATACCTATATATTCAGCCAATGCCAGAGTCAGCGCGGACGCAAGATGCATGACATATGCGCACCATTCAGGATAAATAGTTGACTTGAAGATGAGCGCATTGCTCGTCATGAGCCGTTTGAAGCGACCCGACCACCCGTTGCCATCCACCTATTCACCACACACCCCTGTCAAGCAGGAACCAGTGACACTCATGAAATCAAAGACGCACGTCAAGTATAAACTTGTACTGCCCCTCTTCATATCTGTTCTGCATCTTCAGAAATGGCCACATGCGTGCCATCTCGTCACACGTCCCCTTATCGCAAGCAATTGGTTTATCTGCAAATGCCACGTCCATCCACTCTGGATTAATCCATGCGAGCGGTACACTCTCTGGCTCCCCAACTGGGATCCTCTCCGCTTCCATCCCGTACCCGAACCTATTCGCTGGCACAGGCAACACGCTCACGTTTCCTTCCAGAGAATTCGTGAGAGTGACGAGTCGTTGTCGGTGTGAATGTATCCACCACGTATCTGGGGACGAAAGCATCCCTGTCGTACGGCCTCGCCAATCCAATTTCTGGTTCATCTTGCGTTCCCAGGGGACATCCCCCTCAAACGCCCCGTCCTCCTCCCCCTCTACTCCGTCTTCGTCAGCATCTTCGTCAGCATCAAAATTCCACCCGTACGGCAACGGTGGATGAATCTCATGATGGAGCGTTGTCGCACAAAGCGAAAAGCGTGGTATGAATGCGTGTTGAGCGGTAGGTCCTATCTCGTGTCTGATGAATTGGCCGTGCGTGGTGAAAAGCGAGGGATGGAAGCAGGGATCCATCGTGTCCCGATGAGAAGCGATAAATGTCTTTGGAGAGGAAGGTGGAACCGAAATGGACTGGGGTGGATAGATGGGTGGATTGCGTCGCGCAGGCGAGTCAGGGGAACATCCATAGATCCACCCTGGTGCTGTGACCGGAGGGAAATCCGCACGTGTGAGTGCTACAGTAAAGTCAAAAATGCGATCAGAACACAAAGCACAAAGTTGACACACTCGTCCCGTTGGCAGCCGCCTCGAGTGCCATGGTCTTGGCCTGCCAGTTCGACAATAAGTTGGGGCCATCAGATGGAGACATTGTGATGCGCAACGGGGGCAAATCATGTTCAACCTCGCTGACAAGGGAGAGAATTTTGTCGAGCAGATCTCGCGTTTCCGGTTTTCCTGGCGAAATGGTCGAATGGACGAGCTGGAATCCGGGATGCGCCTTCAGCTTCTGCATGGTCACTACCTCATCACTCATCTCGGATTCTTGTTGTATGAGTGCCAACTCGTGTGGGTCGATTCCCCAAAAAGGTTCGAGATCCTCATATATCTGGTCGTACTCGTCTGGCAACAGGACGCGATGTTTTACGACATAGTCCCACCTACAACGTGCGATCTCAGTGTGCATACATGTACATCTCAGGTTGGGAGGACGCACCATTTGTCAAATCCAAGGGGAGGAGATCGTCGGTAACGCCGCCGATACTCTGCAACCGCTTCGTCGAGTGTCTTGCTCGCCTGCGCCTGTTTTTCTTCCCATGTTGCTTCTGCATCATGGATCAGTTGAAAAATAGGGTGAGGACCATTCGTATTGGTGACGAGTAGTCCATCAGGGGTGAGTGTATGCTTTCCCAGAGATGGTCTGTCCTGCGCTTGTCCAGCATGCATCCACACAGGATCTAATTCAAAGAGATAGAATGTGTTGTGCGGGTGGAATTGCCATTCAAAGATGGTGTGCAAAGAGATGACGAGGGCTGACACGATCAGAGTGACGGTAAGAGATCTACGGAATACGGTTCTGGGCAGAGCCATCCATAAAATCATCATGCTGGAGTGGGTGAAAGTGGGTGAAAAGTTGTGACCAGAGAGACCAGGTTGTTAATCAGCAACGACGTTTCATAACAGTTCATTGCTGAAACGGTTCGCAATGTGCACCACTCCACTTGCCTGACGGAGATTAAGTATCCTTATTCAAATGGTATCGCTGAGGGACGACAGATACTGCTTCAGAGGGAGCACGCCGTAACGTCAAGACATGACATAAACTTACCTCACCTAATCTTGGATAAACGAATGTAGTTTTGCGGGAAGTCATCCCAGTAATTGGCGGTTGGCGCTGCAAGTTTGGATTCAGACTGTCACAGGGAATTCTCAATTGGGCTTATCGCGTTGTTGCATGAACTACCTTCTGCAAGTAATCTCCACGTTGCTATGGTTGTTTGAGCGGAAATGAGTTGCCAAGTGGGTTTAGGATGTTCATAGTAGGTAAGTTACGGGGGACGAGAAACAAGTGCTCAGGCATCGCAGGGGCGGGGTCGGTATAGCGCAAGACAGATCCGAAACAATGAGAGGTGATGCTGGTGAGTTGGGCCAGAGCTGGGAGACCGGAGCCAGAGCGGAGGAAACCGCACCGGAGGCCTGCTGACGAGAGGGGTAAGGTTGGAAAAGAAAGAAAGTGGGAGCATAGAGACCAGGAGGGTGGATGGTGGGGCAAAGTCAGATAATCTAAGCCTAGAGACACGGAAGCGGATCGAGATGTGATGTGGAGCACAATCGCATCTTATCGTATCGACGACGTCGGAGCCCGAAAACCCATTGCAGTCATCGTGTCGAGATGGCCGAAATTCTCGTCGAAATGACCTCATTGACCTCTTCGCTGGGCGCCTTTCCAGTCAAGAGAGCGGATCTAAACGCCACTCTTCGTTTCCCTGAGCGCGAAAACGGGATAATTGCTCAATGGATACTGTAGGTCAGACGTTCGTAAAAGTCGACGTAAATATAACGGTGTCGTTTGACACATACCTGCGGCGTACTTTGGGTCACTGGAAATGCCACTGGAAATGAACAGGATGGCAATTTTTATGGCATATAACACCTTGACAGACTGTAGAGTGCGTACACACAGAGGATCAGCACCACTCCAAGGAACATCAGATTTTGTCCAGACGCAGAAATTGGGAAGGCTCGCTATTGGCAGCCATCAGAAAGATTGCAAAAGTCCTGTGATGAGGTCATTAATTATAGTGCCTTGGAAACATTGGGATTTAGTCCTGACACTGTGGGGATTGTCAAATACGCACAACTATCGGTCCGTGCACTGCGCTCTGCTGACGTGTCGTACAGAGACTCAGTCGCTCGCTCGCTCGATCTCGAGGGAGAGCGAGCGAGCGAGTGAGTGAGTTCGTGTGTGAGCACACGGAACTCAACGAGAGAGACTTACGAGGGTGGGCGAAAGCCCGCAGGGCTTTCCGGCCCGAAGCGAAGCCCCGATCGTGGGAGCAAGCTGCGCTCGGGTGGGTTGGGCACCGAGCAGCGGCTCTATCGACCACGAGAGGAGCCCGCAACGGACAAAGGACGTTGCGTGCGAGTGGGAGCGGTGGGTGGGTGCAAAAGCAGGCAGCCAGGAGGGCTGCTGCTGCCCAGCGCGCGAGGTGGCCGCAAAAGAGGAGCGGCGCCGGCACTTCGCGTCGCTTGTGCACGGACTGTATTCTGGGCACAGCCTTCGGCTGAGCCCAGAATGGCCAATTATGTGAATGCTCGGAGACTCTCAAGTTTCAATGATACTTACGTCTATTGTTATATTTTCGGTCATGGTTGTGGGATGAATGATCTGAGAGTGGTTAAACATGTACCTTCATCGGACGGGTATGAAGGTACTGCCCGTCCTCATGTGCGTTTTGTCAGTTTGAATCATGACGATTGCACACCACAAACATACATAGCACTTCCATGCATAGGAGTTGGTTTGAAGTCAACATCTGACACGAAATGGATGACTCACAAGAATCATAACCAGCTGCAATCAACGTCACAACACCGTTGCTGATAGTTTCAGTGTTATCCTCCGTCGGGAGTGCTCTGTCGACACTAGCCACAGTGCAAATTCATTTCTATCAGTGTACGGTGGATCAAAAGACGGCTTCACGTCTTAATCAATTTGCATTTGATGTACTATTGTTCACTCGCTGTACATGACTTAGTGTCACCTAGGAGCTAACTCGGTTACTCGGGAGAGCCGGCGTGAGCTCGCACCGGGTTCTACTTGCCCTCATCGTGTCAACGGTTGCCCATAGGGTTTGGTGCATTCTAACAGCACACACATGAAAAATGTATCTTTATCCCAGCACCTCTGTCCCGGAAGCATCATCCCACGTAATCCATTGCTTCCCGATCCAAGTTCATCACCCGTGCATATTCCAACAACAATCTGTCTGTAGGTCAGTGCCAACCCCTCCGTCGCCTCGTCTACACGCACCGGTATAGATAGGCGGTCATGTCTGCTTTCCTCCAATACCGCCGACTCCACGCACGTCCCGCACGTGCAATGCGTCTGCCCAATTCATCATATTCGCGGAAGAATGCTACGGTGTCATACAGGTCGGCGTAGTTCACTTGAATGGGGACATAGTGTACCCAGGGGGCGATGCGCGAGGTATACCTACATATTCAACCAATACCAGAGTCAGCACTGACGCAAGATGCATGACATATGCGCACCATTCAGGATAAATAGTTGACTTGAAGATGAGCGCATTGCTCGTTATGAGCCGCTTGAAGCGACCCGACCACCCGTTGCCATCCACCTATTCACCACACACCCCTGTCAAGCAGGAACCAGTGACACACATGAAATCAAAGACGCACGTCAAGTATAAACTTGTACTGCCCCTCTTCATATCTGTTCTGCATCTTCAGAAATGGCCACATACGTGCCATCTCGTCGCACGTCCCCTTATCCTTATCGCAAGTAACTGGTCTGTCTGCAAATGCCACGTCCATCCACTCTGGATTAATCCGTGCGAGCGGTACACTCTCCGGTTCTCCCACTGGGATCTTCTCCGCTTCCACCCCATACTCGAACATATTCCCTGGAACAGGCAGCAGGCTCACGTTTCCTTCCAGAGAATTCGTGAGAGTGACGAGTCGCTGTCGATGTGAATGTATCCACCACGTATCTGGGGACGAAAGTATCCCTGTTGTACGCCCCCGCCAGTCCAATTTCTGGTTCATCTTGCGTTCCCAAGGGACATCCCCCTCAAACGCCCCGTCCTCCTCTCCATCTACACCCTCCCCGTCAGTATCAAAATACCATTCGTAGGGCACCGGTGGACGAATCTCGTGATGGAGCGTCGTCGCACAGAGCGAAAAGCGTGGTATGAATGCTTGTTGAGCAGTGGGTCCTGTCACGTGCTTCAGGAATTGGCCGTGCGTGGTGAACAGTGAGGGATGCATGCATGGATCCATCGTGTCCAGATGAGAAGCGATAAATGTCTTTGGAGAGGAAGGTGAAACCGAAATGGACTGGGGTGGATAGATGGGTGGATTGCGGCAGGCGAGTCAGGGGAACATCCATAGATCCACCCTGGTGCTGTGACTGGAGGAAAATCCGCACGTGTGAGTGCTGAGGGGAAGTCAAAAATGCGATCAGAACACAAAGGACAAAGTCGACACACTCGTCCCGTTGGCAGCCGCCTCGAGTGCCATGGTCTTGGCCTGCCAGCTCGAGAATAACTCGGGGCCATCAGACGGAGATATCGTGATGCGCAGTGGGGGTAACTCATGTTCAACCTCGCTGACAAGGGAGAAAGTGTCGTCAATCAGATCTTGCAATTCCGGTTTTCTTGACGAAAGGGTCGAGTGGACGAGCTGGAATCCGGGATGCGCCTTCATCTTCTGCATGGTCGCCACCCCATCACTCATCTCGGATTCCTGCTGTATGAGTGCCAACTCGTGTGGGTCGATTCCCCAGAAAGGTTCGAGATCCTCGTATATCTCGTCGTACTCGTCTGGCAACAGGATGCGATGTTTCACGACATAGTCCCACCTACAACGTACGATCAGTGTGCATACAAATACATCTCAGGTTGGGACGACGCACCATTTGTCAAATCCAAGGGGAGGAGATCGTCGGTAACGCCGCCGATACTCTGCAACGGCTTCGTCGAGCGTCTTGCTCGCCTGCGCCTGTTTTTCTTCCCATGCTGCTTCTGCATCATGGATCAGTTGAAAAATAGGGTGAGGACCATTCGTATTGGTGACGAGCAGTCCGTCAGGAGTGAGTGTATGCTTTCCCAGAGATGGCTTGTCCTGCGCTTGTCCAGGATGCATCCACGCAGGATCCAATTTGAAGAGATAGAATGTGTTGTGCGGGTGGAATTGCCATTCAAAGATGGTGTGTAAAGTGACGACGAAGGCTGTCACCATCAAAATGACGGTAAAGGATCTACGGAACACGGTTCTGGGCAGAGTTAGCCATAAAATCGCCATGTTGGAGTGGGTGAAAGTGGGTGAAAAGTCGTGACCAGAGAGACCAGGCTGTTAACGAGTAAAGAAGTTTCATAGCTGTTCGCGCTGAAACGGCACTCCACCTGCCTGACGGAGATTAGGTACCCTTATCCAAATGGTATCGCTGAGGGACGACAGATACTACTCCGGAGGGAGTACGCCGTAACGTCAAGACATGACAAATTTCACCTCACCTACTCTTGGATAAACGAATGTAGTTTTGTTTTGTGGAAGTCATCCCAGTAATCGGCGGTTGGCGCTGCAAGTTTGAGGAATTCTCAACTGGGCTTATCGCGTTGTTGCGTGAACTACCTTCTGCAGGTAATCTCGACATTGCTATGGAGGCTAATAATACTGAGTGTACTAATTGTACACCCAGGCAAAGTGCCGCCCGGAACCGGCGCAAACCTTATTCGGCGGAAATGAGTCGCTGAGTACCCTTTCGGGCTTAGGACGTTTGTAGTAGATACACAGACCGTCGCAGGGGCGGGTTGAGCATAGCCCAGGACAAATCCGAAACAGCGAGGAGCGGCACTGGTGGGGCGGTGGAGAGGGGGCCGGGTGGACATCCCCTGGTGGTGACACGGTGGAGTGGCCCGGGTGAGATGATGGGATCGACCTACGACAGGACTGGACGTCCCCTGGCACCTCTCGGAAGGGCTCGCTGCCGCCACAGCGGATCCGAGCCAGTAGAGGAAAACTCTGCCCCAACGCACCACTGACAACTGCACTGATATGGTATCTATGCCAACATGTACACTGGACCTATGTTCCATCTGAAGTGGTACAGACTCCGGGTCACCTAGCAATATTTGCTTAGTACCATTTTGCTGTGCCAAATTTTGAGCTACCACGATGCGACCGGAACTGGAATGTACGGACTGCGGCAATAATACATCAGGCAAGTAATGTGCCCCTGGCAATGAAATGGAGATTGAGCAGCCCGTCAAAGTGTCCCATAGCGTGGGGTGATGGTCGCTCCAACCAAACTCCCAACACCAACTGGTGCCCACGTCCGAAAAAACAAAATCTACCAGCATGGACCCGGGTTTCACATTCACCTTTGCCATCTTACAAACACCTATTGGGACCGTGACTCGGTGTCTTGGGTCCAGCTATGTCACCACCTTGCCCTCCCAGTTCTCCAAATTGCTGCTTACACCCCTTTCTGCGAACACCATCGGCTCAATTTTTATCGTTTCGCCAACATCACGCCACACCTCACGGCGCAACAAGTCGCAGTGCGCCTCTCACATTAATCATATCTGGCTGCAACAGACGTCCAGTCAACCTCTCCCTTGTCCTCGACCATAAAATCTACGAGCGCTGTATCAACGAGCACGTTGACGTTAGGGACAGTTTGGCAAGTATGACGATATTTTCTTAGCCTCGGCCCGAGGCGTTCAAGCAGATCAAGTGGCAGTTTGGTGTAGTCGAGGTACGACGATGTTTAGCTTTTGTTAGATGTCCGATAGATTCGGATCTGCTGCCGCGATACGTCACATCCGCGTCACACAAAACTACTCTTGCCCCGAGTTCGAGTTCGTCGTTACACTTGACGTAGCAAACTCGCACTCATCTCGGATGAACCCGAACGCCAATCAACTTGAAGTGTGGCGTTATATAACGGTACTAGTTACCAAGAGGGAGATCAAGTTAGCGGACGACGTAACGCTACGTCGATCCACATATGTTCATAACCGACTGTACTTAAGAGGATGTTTCATCTTAGTACGTGAATTTCCACGAGCTGGTTTTCGCAAAGCTCGTCCTCGACGTAGTTATAGCAGCCTTCCCAGACTTTCACGATCACGATGATCTAGAAAGCTAGTATTCTAACAGCACACACGTGAAAAATATATCTTTATCCAGGCATCTCTGTCCCGGAAGCATCATCCCATGTAGTCCATTGCTTCTCGATCCAAGCTCATCACCCGCGCATATTCTAACAACAATCTGTCTTGTAGGTCAGCGCACACCCCTCCGTCGCCTCGTCTACACGCACCGGTATAGATAGGCGGCCATGTCTGCTTTCCTCCAATACCGCCGACTCCACGCACGTCCTGCACGTGCAATGCGTCTGCCCAATTCATCATGTTCGCGGAAGAATGCTACGGTGTCATACAGGTCGGCGTAGTTCACTTGAATGGGGACGTAGTGTACCCAAGGGGCGATGCGCAAGGTGTACCTACATGTTCAGCAAATATCAGAGTCAGCACACGCAAGATGCATGGTATATGCGCACCATTCAGGATAAATAGTTGACTTGAAGATGAGCGCATTGCTCGTTATGAGCCGCTTGAAGCGACCCGACCACGCGTGCCCATCCACCTATCCACCATATACCCCCTGTCAAGCAGAAAGCAGTGACACGCATGAAATCAAAGACGCACGTCAAGTACAAACTTGTACTGCCCCTCCTCTTGTCTCTCCTGTAGTTTCAGAAATGGCCACATACGTGCCATCTCGTCGCACGTCGTCCCCTCATCGCAACTAACTGGTTTGTCTGTAAATGCCACGTCCATCCAGTCTGGATTAATCAATGCGAGCGGTACACTCTCTGGCTCCCCAACTGGGATCCTCTCCGCTTCCATCCCATACTCGGACCTATTCCCTGACACAGGCAACACGCTCACGTTTCCTTCCAGTGAATTCGTGAGAGTGACGAGTCGCTGTCGATGTGAATGTATCCACCACGTATCTGGGGACGCATGCATCCCCGTCACACGTCCCCGCCAATCCAATTTCCCATCCATCTTGCGCTCCCAGGGGACATCCCCCTCAAACGCCCGGCTTTCCTCCCCCTTTACGCCGTCCTCGTCAGCATCCTCGTCAGCATCATAATCCCACGCGTAAGGCACTGGTTGACGAATGTCGTGATGGAGCAATGTCGCACAGAGCGAAAAGCGTGGTATTAATTCGTGTCCAGGCAAGGGTCCTGTCTTGTGTTTGAGGAATTGGCCGTGCGCGGTGAAGAGCGAGGGATGCATGCACGGATCCATCGTATCCCGATGAGAAGCGATGAATGTCTTGGGAGAGGAAGGTGGAACCGAAATGGACTGGGGTGGATAGATGGATGGATTGCGTCGTGCAGGCGAGTCAGGGGAACATCCTTGGATCCACCCAGGTTCTGTGACTGGAGGGAAATCCGCACGTGTGAGTGCTACAGTAAAGTCAAAAATGCGATCAGAGCACAAATGATCAAGTCTACCCACTCGTCCCGTTAGCAGCCGCCTCGAGTGCTATGGTCTTGGCCTGCCAGCTCGAGAAAAAGCTGGGGCCATCAGATGGAGAGAACGTAATGCGCAATGGAGGTAAATCATGTTCAACCTCGCTGACAAGGGAGAGAATGTGGTCGATCCTCGCTTGCAAATGCGGTTTCTCTGGCGGAAGGGTCGAATGGACGACCTGGAATCCGGGATGCACCTTCGTCTTCTGCATGGTCGTCGCCATATCACTCGCCTCGTATTCCTCCTGTATGAGTGCCAACTCGTGCGGGTCGATTCCCCAAAAAGGTTCGAGATCCTCATATATCTGGTCGTACTCGTCGGGCAACAGGACGCGATGTTTTACAACGTAGTCCCACCTACAATGCGCGATCACGGTGTGCATACACGTACATCTCGGGTTGGGAGGACGCACCATTTGTCAAATCCAAGGGGAGGAGACCGTCGGTAACGCCGCCGGTACTCTGCAACGGCTTCGTCGAGCGTCTTGCTCGCCTGCGCCTGTTTTTCTTCCCATGCTGCTTCTGCATCATGGATCAGCTGAAAAATAGGGTGAGGACCATTCGTATTGGTGACGAGTAGTCCGTCAGGGGTGAGTGTATGCTTTCCCAGAGATGGTCTGTCCTGCGCTTGTCCAGAACGCATCCACGCAGGATCCAACTCAAAGAGATAAAATGTGTTGGGCAGGTGGAATGGCCATTCGAAGATGGTGTGTAAAGAAATGACGAAGGCTGACACGATCAGAGTGACAGTGAGGGATTTACGGGATATGGTTCTGGGTAGGATCATCCGTGCGAGCGCCATGTTGGAGAAGGTGAAAGAGAGTAAGAAGTTGCGACCAGAGAGACCGAGTTGTTAACCAGCAACGAGGTTTCAAGTCGCCTGAAACGGTTCGCTACGTTGCACCACTCCACCCGCCTGACAGATCACTTGGTCCATGTGCTCCGTGTACTCCGCAGACTAAAACATAGTCGTTCACACTGGTGATTAAAGATGTATTCAATAAAGCGAACCATAAACGCAACGGAGATTATACTTATCCATGTGGTATCGGGGCTGAAGGACGACTCACACTGCTTGAAGGAGCACGAACCCTGTTTCTCCTGTCAAGACATGACACGAACTGAATTTCACCTCAACTGATCTCGGATAAATGCCAAGTGGCGTGTATATTGGCGCCAAATTGGCGCTACAACTACTCTTGAAGTTTTGGAAAAGTCCAGACCGTGGGAAGTCTCGACTTTCGAGCCCTAAGGCCTAACCCTTATGTATTATGTTATCGCGTTGTTGCATCATGCGTGAAACCTGTTGCAGGTAATTTCCACCGTTGCTATGGATACTAATCCTATGCATCACTTCGAAAGAAAACTGAATGTGTATTGTCAATAGATCACATTTGTGCTATTTGTGGCGCGTTGTGGAATGCGTACTAGTCACCAATTGTATGCCCGCAGGAAAAGCAGGGAGGCGGAAAGGCAACCTCGAAATATAACGAGAATGGCCATGTATCTGTTTAGCTGCCACTTTCAAGTTACTCTTCATGGAGCAACTAATGCGCCACTCAGGCTGGGGGCTTGTCACAGTGTGACACAGGGCAAAGCAAGTGTCCCACGCCTGGGAACTGAAGCGCTGAAGTGATCTGATCTCTCGGTCTGTCAATCTCTCACGATCTCGTTCGCCACTCGCTTGTCCTTCAATACCAATCGATCATATCATTGACATCAAACGGTCGCTGCTTTTTCTTGTCAGCGAGTCAATCGAGTGGTTTTACTTGTACTAGTTACAAAATTAACCATTACACCACCATCCTGTATATTCAAGACGAACCGAAAGGGGTAGTGTGCACGGTGTTATAAACCCGCCACATTAACGGGCTCCTCGCACTGTAAAACAGATTGCTCCAGACGATGCTGATTGAGTTCCTTTTCATGTTGGGGAAGAGAAAGTGCCAGGCCGGACGTTCGGACGGCCTACTTCAAGTTGGGACACGCGTATTCCTGCAACACGGTTGGACTTGAAGTCGTTGAAACCTAAGCACTTATGATCAAGTTTTTCTTTCCAACTTCCGATGATCCGGGTGGCGCTGATCTTCTCGCACGAATAACCTGAGGTCCGGAGGCAATCCTCGCGGCCCCAGTGAAGTTTCAAAACTTCGGGGCATACCGAATGGTACCAGGTCCTGGCGCAGTGGTTGGGTCGTAGCCCACCTTCGTCCACCAGCAAAGGGTTTCCCACCTTGGCCCCTCACCACGATGACCATACGGGATAAGGCTGTCGAAAAGGCAAGTAGATACATCAAGGAGCTCGAAATTATTCGATTTCGATTTCGTATCAAAAGTCCGGACTGTGGAGACAGATTGAAGGAACCAAAATTTTGATTTGTATGGACTTGGAGAAAGAATGGCGGTAAGCTCCACTGTGGTTAGCCCCGTTGCCCCGGTATACCGGCCGTTGACCGTCTACATGTATTGGGCACACTTGCGGAGCTTGATCATAACTTGTCTCGAATTTGAATGTCCACCTTCAGCACCCTCGCCCACGTACCCATCCCGCGATGCTACAACATGAATGAACTGCCCGCAGGGAGAGCAGAGCGCGCGGGGGTCCAAGATATCCTTTCGCATCGAGACCAGCACCGAGGTTAGCAGTGTCCCTCCGGCGATTCGCGCTTGCTCAACGTCCATCAGTTAAACAATGCATGGGGAAGGGTGATTAGAGCGCACAGACTCGATGGAGCGGGTCTTGGATCCCTCTCGCAACCAGTCATACTCCTGGGGTAACGGTCGCTCCAACCAAACTCCAACACCAAACCGGCGACGTTCAATCCTACTACGTCCAAAAAAAACAAGTCTACCAGCATGGGCCCGAGTTCCGCATTCACCTTTCTTCCCATCTTACAAACACTGCATGTCACCGTGACACGGTGTCTTGTGTCCAGTTGTGTCATCAACTCGTCCTCTCAGTTCTCCAAATCACCGCTTACACCACTTCTGCGGATGCGAATGCCATCGGCTCGATTGTTATCGTTTCGCCAACATCGCGCCCCGTAATCACATCTGGCTACAACGGACGTCCAGTCATTCAAATTCTCCCTTGTCCTCGACCATGGAGTCTACGAGCGCTGTATCTACGAGCGCGTCGATGTTACGGACAGTTTGGCAAGTACGACGATGCATTTTCTTAGTCCTTAGCCCCAGGCTCTCAGGTGGATCAAGTTGCAGTCACTGTTTGGTGGCGGTCACGGTAACTGAATACGGAATCATGGTCTAGCTGTTATTAGACATCCGACAGATTCGGCTGCGGTCGACGGACGCCGGGGCCGCGACACGTCACATCCGCGGCGTCCAAAATGGCGCAATGACCACACACCTAGGAACGACCGCCTCGAATGAACCTAAACTTGAAGTGTCACTGCCGTTATGTAAAGGTAGTTGCTACTAAGGGGGACATGTTAGCCGGATAACGTCGATCCACGTCACTATTCAATAGGTTCATGACACACTGTACTTGGGAGGAGCTTCAATCATCTTAGTACATACAGTCCCGCAGCATCCCACCACCAACATGCGCTGGTTTTCATAAAGCCCGTCCTCGACGTCACCATCTGTCGGTCCAGTTGTACCGGCCTTCCTAGACTATCACGTTGCCATGTTAAGTTGCCATAGAAAAATCACGACGATCCAAAAAACAAGTATTCTAACAGTACACACATGAAAATATATATTCATCCCAGCACCTCTGTCCCGGAGCATCACCCCACGTAATCCATTGTTTCCCGATCCAAGCTCATCACCCGCGCATATTCCAACAACAATCTATCCGTGGGTCAGTACCAACGTCTCCATCTCTCCGTCCACACGCACCGGTATAGGTAGGCGGTCATGTCTGCTCTCCTCCAATACCGCCGACTCCACGCACGTCCCGCACGTGCAATGCGTCCGCCTAATTCATCATGTTCGCGGAAGAATGCTACGGTGTCGTACAGGTCGGCGTAGTCAACTTGAATGGGGACGTAGTGTACCCAGGGGACGATGCGCGAGGTATACCTACATATTCAGCCAATACCAGAGTCAGCGCTGACGCAAGATACATGGTATATGCGTACCATTCAGGATAAATAGTTGACTTGAAGATGAGCGCATTGCTCGTCATGAGCCGCTTGAAGCGACCCGACCACCCATTGCCATCCACCTATTCACCACACACCCCTGTCAAGCAGGAACCAGTGACAC
>JBBPLG010000764.1:0-13853 GCA_038089695.1 Xanthoconium separans | reverse complement strand
CCACGACCGTGTTCGTTGAACATTTCCTTGGTCCTTCCCACCACGCGTCTTTGGAAAATCCGTCAACTGGAAATCTACCCATGTCCGGTGTCAAGCAAACTCGACGCTGTTCAACGGCAAGGGTCGTTACTTGGGTGGACCAGCCACTCCGCTTTCGGTCGTCAGTGTTCAAGATGGCTCAAGATATCACTTCTACTCCGTTTGGGCGGCTTGTGATCCCGACGTCAACTTTACCATCGATGGTTACAGAATGACCATCATAGAGGTCGACGGAACTGAAGTGCATTCCGTCCATATCTTTCCTGGTCAACGATACTCTGTGGTCGTCACCGCAAACAAGGCTATCTAAAACTACTGGACCCGTGCCTCGAGCAGCGTCCCTGGTGCCACGTTTGAGGGTGGTCAAAATTTGGCCATCCTTGGCTACGGAGCAGCGGCAGACAAAGATTCTACGACAGAACCGACCTATGAAGTTCCCTTTGACGAGGGCGCGCTTTACCCACTTGTCGACCCTGGGATACCTGATATCCGCAAGGCGGACGTGAACCTCCAATTGGCCCCGGGTATCAATTCGTCTGGCTACTTTACACTTGGAGGGGTGTCATTCGGCTACCCCACTGTTCCCATTTTCCTTCAGACTCTCAGTGAGAATGACCTCGGAATTTTTGCCTCGAGGAAGTCTCTATACCCTTCCGCCGAACAAGGTGATAGAGATCAGTTTCTCGACCCCTAATGGTGCTCCCGGCGGTCCTGTAATTACTTGGTTTTCAATCGTCATCCGGTGCCTCACTCCCGTTTCTAGCACCCTTTGGCATCTGCATGGCGTACGTGGCTCACTCCGTCTCTTTGTTCTTTGTCTTCAACTGAATGGTTTGGAAGCACAACTTTGACGTCGTGAGACTGGTGGCGAATCCTATCTGGATTGACGGACAATGTTACTATCCGTTTCGTCACGGACAATCTTGGTTCCTCCACTGGTGAGTGGACAGCGGCGTTACGGAGGTATCATACGAGCGCTCACGTCGTCGACTCTCTTTCAGCCACATTGACTGGCATCTCAACCAGTACGTCCGACGTGCATCGACCTGATGAGCACACCTCATTTTGCGTCGTTCCGACCCAATCGATCTCTTCCGTCGCGGCAAGGTTTCTCGTCCCACGTGCGACACGCATCGTTCACAGATCTGGGCTAACGTCGAACACTCGTATCGCCGCTGAAATGGAAGCATCGTACGCTGTGGCATGTCGTATCAGCCTCTTGTCGCATCCTGTATGCCCTGCTATGTACTTACTACATCTACCGTTGCTTCTCGCAAGGACATTCCGCATATATCCGGTCTGGTTGTTCCCGTCGCTGGAAAACGCGTCCTTTCCATCGAGGTCAACCATGCTGTCTTGCTCTCCTCCAAACGGCGACCGACTCGTACGTGACGCAGACGAACGCTAGCATGCACTTTTTTTCGTCGACGCGCTGGGGCCTTCCGTTCGTTTAGCGAGTGGTCTCGCCGTCGTTTTCCGTGGACAATGGTTTTTGAAACAAGGATGATAAGAACTTTCGGCGTTGGAACCAAGGTAGATTGCCACATGGTTGCCTCGAGGCTTGTAGCATATAAGCTGTGGAGATCCACAGCGTATTCAGCGCTCCCCTTCACTTGGTGCTTCCCACCACGTACCTTTGCAAAGTCGCCAACTGGAAATCTAGCCATGTCCAACGCCATACCACCCTTACAGTGGTCAGACAACGATAGTCCTCACCCACACCGTGTAATCCAGGTACACGGTGGCTGGATCAACAAACTTGCGTATTTTCTCGACGGACGACGGGTTGTGACTGCCTCTAGCACCACTGTGAAGGTCTGGGATGTGGAAAGTGGGGCGCAAGAAGGGATATCGATGGAGCAGGAGGGGGTGGTAGTTGATCTTGCAGTGACACAGGATGGCAAAAGGATCATCACCAATCTCGAAAATGGGGTCATCAAAGTGTGGGACGTCGAATCGCACAAACTTGTCGAGGAATGGACTCACTCGAATCAATACTCCAGGATTTCCATCTCGCCGGATGATCAGTTCGTTGCGGTCGGTGGACTCCACATTGTGGCTATTTATAGCATGCAAGGGGGGGAATTGGTCCGTTCCATCAAAGTCAACTTTGTTGTTTCTCTGTCGTTCTCTCCAAACAGCGACAAACTCGCTTGTGGCACGTTCAATGATATCCACGTGTATGACGTCAAGACTGGCAAACTCATCCTCGGCCCAATCAGAGGACACAAAGAGTATATCGTTTCTCTTGTTTGGTCACGCGATGGCAGCAGACTGTTCTCTGGCTCGAACGACAAAACAATTCGCTGCTGGAACGCACATACAGGAGAACAGATCGGGCATCCCTGGACGGGTCACACCAACTGGATATCATCTCTTTCCCTTTCACTGGATGGGTCGATCCTCGCAAGCGCGTCCTGGGACAAAACTGTTCGTTTCTGGGATGCAATTTCAGGTCATCCCATTGGACAACATCTACAACACGATGGTCAAGTCGGGGCGGTGTCTTTCTCTCCCTCTGGCGAATGTGTAGTGTCTGGAGGAGAAGATGGAAATCTGTACTTGTGGTTTCGATCGGTCAGAAGTCAGGTATGTACAGTACACTTTTAGAATGTTCATTCTAATCTCTCTTTCCTTCAGATGAATCTCGCCGACCCCAATGCACTCTTCTCCAACCTAGCACCTCCACCATACTCTGCACACGTCCCTTGGACCGAACTTGATGTGAGCAATTGCATACCACGGACCTCATAGACCTTCAGCTTGCTCTCACCATTCGACCTCCAAGGCAACTACACACGGTTCAAGCTCAAGCCCCCACGAAGATGGAACGTCAGCCTCGTTGAAAGAGATAGATTCACACCACGCGAGTCAAATTAATGCTGTGTAAGTATCCGCGTTCGAGTGTGTCACGTCGCCATACTACTTTATCTAACTGGTTCAACTCTGTTAGTGCCTATTTCCCTCCTCCGCCGGATCTTACTCCCTATATCGCCAGAATGGGTAATCAGTATGTCGCAGGTGGAGGTTTTGGTGATGTATATAGGTGTTGGTACAATAATGGTTCGCCAAATGAGGTTTGACTTGGTATATTCCACAGGTTCCTTACCATTTAACTCCCTCGTAGGTTGCAGTAAAGGCCCTCCGGTTCACCTTCACCACAGACGGAGATGCGAGCGAAAAATCCCTCAAGGTAACTCATCTTGTCGACGGCTTGTATATACTGTCAAGTTCCCCACAGATGCTCCGTCGAGAGCTTGGAATTTGGAGGAGACTCGATCATGTCAATGTCGTTCCATTCCTGGGAGTTGCATACGGTTTTGGGTTGTGTGATGCAATGTCATTGGTGTCGCTTTGGATGTCCAACGAATCGCTCCACCGCTTCTTAGCAAAGCATCATGACGTGCTAGCTTTGAGACACCGATTTCGGTTTGTGCGTACGCTAAATATCTACCACATCCAAGTTTGCTAACTGTTTCACGACAGCTGCTGGATGTTGCAAACGGGTTACAGTATTGTGCGTCATTGTTATCATCTTCAACGCTGAGACAAACATGACGGATATAGTGCATTCATTCCCGATCGTCCATGGGGATCTAAACTGCGTGCGTCGGTCTTGGTTCTCCTACCATCTCTTTGTCTTATAAACGACAGAATAATGTGCTTGTCGATGCGGATTACACTGCACGCTTGGGCGATTTCGGCTATGCAACGCTGGTGGGCGTTATCCCAGAAGCGTTGATGTATCTCCGAAGATCCACTGCACGACCTGGAGCGTTGCGCTGGATCGCACCAGAGCAACTCGATCTAGAAGAGACGTTCATCCAAACAGCCAAGAGTGATATATGGTCGTTTGGCTGTATCGTTCTTCAGGAAAGTTGGATCTGTAGAAGATCCGTTCCCGTTCTGATATTCTTGCAGGTGTTGTCCGGCAAAGAACCGTGGTCAGAAGTTCGTAACGATATGGCCATTGCTTTACAATTGGGCAGGGGACAGAAGCCCCGCCGACCCGAGTCTTGTGGGTTGGATGACTCGCATTGGAATCTCATTCAAGATTGCTGGGCGACTGTAGAGGAACGACCTCATATAGAGACGATAATTCCTACAATCGAACGATTTCTTGAATGTTGCCCAGCCTCCCTTCCTCTTTCAGAGTTGATCGCGTCACAGCCAAGTCCATCAATCCCATCTCTTGCCCATTCTACCATGGAGCACATGAGTATCAACAACTTTGCTATTCATGATCCGAACAGGTACGAACATTGGATTCCATCGTAATTATGCTAGCGACCGACGCTATTGACTCACCAATACCATATCTCACCCCATCGTCAGCGCTGGAACTCCGCTCGCTTCAGCGCAAGGTAACGTGCGCTTCAAGTTGTATCTGGGAACGATATTGACTGGCGCTAGATTTAGCGCCACTCTATCCTGGTCACTCGCGTGGGTCTGCGCGAATATCGAGCGAAGCGCAAGCGGGGCATTCTCAAAGGAAAAAACGGCGCATGTAGAATGGACTAGGGATAGCCATTGTGAATCGGAGTGAATGGATGTTGTGTCTCTGGGATCCATTTCAGGTTTCTGTGTAATACTACTAGATTCAGTGAATCTCATCGTTCGTAGTATAAGTATGTCGCAGCGACGAGAAAGGGTCTTTGCGAATGGAGTGAGCGATGGGTAGTACCTCGGGACTTGGAAAGAGACGCACAGGCAGGCAAACCCGCCGATCTCGAAGACTAGCTTGCACAGGTGTGCGTCAAAGGTGAAATTCAAGGAAAAAAAACTTGTCCGTTCCATGAGGTCGACCATACTGTTTGCCTCACTGTCGTTCTCTTCGACAGACAACAAGCACCTTTTTTTTCGTCGACGTGCGGCGCCTTGTGTTCGTTCCGTGCAAGGTGTGTCTGGCACCGCCTATGTTTCTCAGGATTTGGAGACGACAAGCGATGACTCAGAGAAAGTAGTGGCAATCGGCGTTGTATCGACGCTACGCCGCGGCAACTGAACAGTCGGCTTTCGACATCTGCAATGACTGCAGTCCGCCTGAAAGCTGGATGATCCTCCGACGAGGCCTGCATGGAAATATCCTGTATTCGTTCACTGACCGTGACATTACTTCAAAATGTTCAAGGTACTCTGCATGAAAACAAAGTGACATCGTCATCCTATGCATCAGTCATACAAACCATGAAACGAGATAGCATAAATAAAGTGTCGCCCTTTGCCTCCCCTCCTTCTGAGCCACCTATCAATTTGAGCTGCAAATACAATCAGCATTTCACGGAACACTCTGACAAAAAAAGAACACTCACTGTCACTGCCTTCGATGAAGTGGCCATGATACCTGGGTGAACAACACCTCCAAAGTCATCTCGAATGCCGAGTCCTGTCCTGATTCCGCCGACATTTTGCTTTCCCAAGCGGTAGGCTCGGCATCCGCACAGCCCAACGTGTGAACGAGAACAACGCAGCAGGATTTACCACCCCCCCGTTGCAGATTGGCGTGTTCTTTCGCTGCCAAAAGGTGAGACGGTGTCATGAACCTGGGCTGCGAGCATGATGGTGGGAGCGTCGAGAAGATGGGGAGGCAGATCCGTGGTCCGAGGAGTGGCTCATCTACCTGAAGGACACCTGGCGATACGTCTCGGACAAGATGATTCCCGAACACAAGATTTATAAAATTCTGCACAGTCATAAACCCCCAACATCCTGGAACTCGTAACCAGAGGGGACGTCGAGTGGGGTAGGACACGGGCGGACGAGTTAGCAGATGCCTCTTGGCTGTGTGGAAAGCCCATCTTCTCGTCCTTTCAACACTACGGACTCATACACGGTGTCGTCGGGTGCCCTCTTTTGATGTCCCAATGCACAAACAGCTTGTCACATCGGTGTTTGACACACTCCAGGGTGAGCTTCTTGCGACAAGTTCTCGAGCGATATGCTGATGTATAAACACAGCCCACTCGCACGCCGTTCGCACTGCAAAGCTGTTACATCACCTCGTCCTGCCACTCGACGTGGACGCGTCGTTTCAAGCGCCTCCTTCCATTGCAATCCCCGTGCGTTCTGGTTCGCATACCCCGAAGCTGTCCTTGTATGGGATCCACACCATCGGGGAGCTACGGGTACATCGGCTAGCGAGCGATCGATTGACGCTGGGCAATTTCGGGCCATACGCGTAACCCTTTCCAATCAGGCCAGGCTCCCCGTACTGGTACAGCGGTGTGTCCTTCTCCACTCCTAATCTCTCCCTTACGCGGGCGTCGTCGTCAGATGGGGGTGCTGCAAGCTTGACAGATGCGTCGCGACCCCGTTCCTCGGGAGTGAGATGGTTGAACCGCCAGAAAAATTCGGCCATGCGCTCTGGGTGCTCACGGTAACTGAACGAGGCAGTCACCACTGCGCCACCGATCCTCCCATCGGAGGAACCGCGCGCGGTCCTTTTCGACGACGACCGAAAATTGAATGATGTCGCAACTGCTTGCTATACTGAGCACCAGCGTAGTGCGCCAATTGCCCCCTCGCCTGTCGTTCAGTGGCAGTCTCTGGCGTGAGAGATTCATTATTTTGCCCTTCATGATCGGGGGTGACTCATTCTCGTAAATTGAAATGTCGGGCTTGAGGTCCAGGCCGTTCACCCTGCCGGGTTTGGTACTTGTGTTAACAGCCTTCAGGTCGGGCATCCACTGCGCGATAACATTGATCTGCATGACAAGCGCGTCTGAACACGGATGTTTGGATACGAGTGGACTACTCACGAATGGGTCATAGAGCTGACTTTCTGTCATATTCTTGGGGAGATTCCCGAATGGATCTTTGGGCAGTTCTGGAAATTGTTACTTGGTGGGGAGGTACCTATCAAGGAATTCGGTGACGGGCATCGCACCGAACCAGCAACTGTGCATTTCGTTTGTGTTGACGAAGTTAGTGGGAGCGGCAGTGAAACGCGAGTCTGGCCTGTACTTGTTGTAGTGGGAGTGGCTACGAGTTGGTTGGTCTGCGACGCAGCGGGTGTAGTAGGGCGTTCTGGAGGAGCAGAGGAATTGTCCTGAGTAGTATTTGACATGTCAAAAATGATACAAATGGAGAGAAAGGAGACGAACGGAGAGGTTCGAGGACTGAGGCAGTTAGCCTGGTATTTATCCTCTGTCGCTGTGGACACACTGCGGAGTGGACCTGTCAGTCTGAGTCTCGCTAAAATTTCCATTTTTTTACTCACCTTCACGCGGCTTATTTGGTGGTTGTGTGGACCTTGGACCTGCTCAAGGTGATCGTGGTGGTGGAAATGAACCTTTTGCGGTGGAGATGCAGGGTTTCGACGGAATACGGACGTGCCGTCAGAGACAGACTCGGTGCGTTTGATTTTGCGCCGCGTTGGACGTTGAGGCAAACTCTGACAGAACGAATGAGTTTCTTGTGACGTAGATGTCTCGTAAGTAAAGCTTACTTTTTGTAGTGCAGACCAGTTTGAGGAGGGGCATGGATGTGCGTTAGTTGGATGGAAAGACAAGAAGATGTAAAAAATCTGGTATTTGGGCGTTCTGGGACTCTGAGTCTGGGTGTCAGCCGGCGAGTCTGGGATGAAGGAGCAGTTGCGTCAGTGGTTTCTTTGGCGGACACAAACCAAGCCACCATATCCTCCTGTTACTCCTGATGCTGGCTAGACGGACTGTGCGAGATTTGAACCGGTGTGAGACGGGCGGCGGATATACATACCCCAGGTTTGAGAAAACGACGTCGATGCTGGATCCTATTTGCTGTTTCGTTTATTCGTTTTTTGTGTGATGGACACTCTCGAACGCTATCCTATACATTTTTTTGGCTACAGTGGTTGGATCAACGGTGTACATACTTGCAAAGTTTTCAGCCCGTCAAGGGAAACGTATGCATACGTTTATCGGGATCTTGGTCCGACTTGCCAACCCAACGTTATAGAAGAACACGACACACTGTCTCCTTCCGTTCATTTAGCGAGTGGTCTCGCCGTCGTGGACAATGGTTTTTGAGACAAGGATGATGTTTTCGGCGCTAGAACCAAGTTGCATCGCCACATAGTTTCCACGATGCTTGGCGCCTTGTAAGCTGTTAGAGGTCCACAACGTATTCAGCGTCACCTGGCCTCGTACCTTTGCAAAGTCGCTAACTGGAAATCTAGCCATGGTCAACGTTATACCACCCTGGGAGCGGTCGGACAATGATAGTCCTCACCCACACCGTGTAATCCAGGTACATGGTGGCCGGATCAACAAACTTGCGTATCTTCCCGACGGACGACGGGTTGTGACTGCCTCTAGTACCACTGTGAAGGTCTGGGATGTGGAAAGTGGGGCGCAAGAAGGGATATCGATGGAGCAAAAGGGGATGGTATTCGATCTTGCAGTGACCCAGGATAGCAAAAGGATCATCAGCAGTATTTATCCAGGGGTCGTCAAAGTGTGGGACGTCGAATCGCACAAACTTGTCAAGGAATGGACTCATCCGAAACAATACTCCAGGATTTCCTTCTCGCCGAATGATCAGTTCGTTGCGGTCATTAGTGGTTTCGAGAATGTGGTTATGTATAACATGCATCAAGGAGGGGAACTGGTCCGTTCCATCAAAGTCAAAAATGTTTTTTCTCTGTCGTTCTCTCCAAACGGCGACAAACTCGCTTGTAGCACGTCCAAAGATATCCACGTGTATGACGTCAAGACTGGCGAACTCATCCTCGGCCCACTCAGAGGACACAAAGGGTCTATCCGTTCTGTTCTATGGTCACGTGATGGCAGCACACTTTTCTCTGGCTCGGACGACAAAACGATTCGCTACTGGAACGCACATACAGGGGAACAGATCGGGCATCCCTGGACAGGTCACACAGATTGGATACGCCATCTCTCCCTTTCACCGGATGGGTCGATCCTCGCAAGCGCGTCCTGGGATACAACTGTTCGTTTCTGGGATGCAACTTCAGGTCATCCCATTGGACAACATCTGAAACACGATGGTCAAGTCGAGGCGATTTCTTTCTCTCCCTCTGGCGAATTCGTGGCGTCTGCAGGAACAGGTGAAAAGTTGCACTTGTGGCGGCTACCCTGGTTGGGATCAATCGGAAATCAGGTATGTACGCTCATAGAATACACGCCTGTTGATTTTCGTTCTCATCACTTTTTCTCTTGTTCAGAAAAATGTTCTCAACGCTCATGTGCCGAGCAACACCATTGACCCAGCACCAGCATTCTTCTTTCGTCCAGCTCCTCCTCCTCCATATACAGCCCACATCCCTTGGACCGATCCAGCGTTTCATCCCAGCCTTGATGTAAGAAATTACAACTTACAGCCTTCCAACTTGTTCTCATCCTTGGAAATTCAAGGTGGTCACAGCACCCACTTTGAGCGATCTTGCTACAACTCCAGTGGGATACAATTCACTCCCCAACACCCTCGTCCATCCATCAACTTCCGAGGAAGATGCTCCAGAAACGTCGACCGTGTCTGATCAAGTAGATCTACGCCACATCCTTACAGAATCCGCCCTCACGTTTGGAGAACGCCAGCGTATATTTGAAACACAAATTCGTGAACTGGTTAGAACATCTATTTATTTCCGTTGTACAATCTCAATTCTATCTTACAGGTCAATCTTGCGACCTCCAATGGGTTTCGCATCCCCCATGATCTCGTCCCTGCAAGTTCCGAGTCCGGTGTACAGAGTGCTCCATCAACATGGAGCGGACTTGAACGCATGATGGATGAGGATTGGAATCCGATGCACGTACCTCTCCTCTTCGTTGATCAATCATCTCTTAGCGAGCGGCGCGTGTGCCGCGTTAGCCATAATGGAGATGGGATCAGAGTCTCTCCCGGTGCTAACCATCTTGCTACAGGCCTGCCTCAGGGATGGAATCGTCGACATCCGTCTTTCGTTCCGGACCCAATGGGGACCCGAAAAAGATCCGCAAATCGACCAGATCAAACAAAAGCTCATTGAAATGCTACGTGAGTCGTTTCCGAGTTATCGCACGAATCGTATCGACCACTTTGTCTCTAGGTGAAGTCGGCTTCAAGTTGTCAAAGGGTCGGCTACCGTGGTCCACCCTTGAGGGAGATCTGCAGAAGAAGGGATACGTGATCATCAATTGGCCGCACGGCGTCGTTCGCGACAGAGACAAGGGCGTGTCTGGGTTGGGGGCGGATGACACGGACAAACTGCACGACGCACTTTTCGTTGACGAAGCACGCATTCGGTTCGTTCGGTCCAACCAGGGCGAGTCTTTGCGCATACATGGCACTATCGTGTTCTCATATTCTGCAGACGACGACGACGACGTTTCAGTTGCTTCTAATTCGGGCTCGAATGGAATCTGCGAGCATGGTCGATCCGTTGTTCAGACAGTGGGAAAGCAGGCGAGGTTCAGAATCGCTACGGCGGAAGGATACCCTCGCAAGAAGCGGCGCATATAGAGAGCTGTATTTTCTCTGTATTCTTTCGATGACAAATTACATATAGCTCAGCAGGGGACGTAC
The DNA here is from genome assembly GCA_038089695.1 of Xanthoconium separans. NCBI lineage: Eukaryota > Fungi > Basidiomycota > Agaricomycetes > Boletales > Boletaceae > Xanthoconium > Xanthoconium separans. The sequence goes on along the minus strand of JBBPLG010000764.1, from coordinate 3,308 downwards.
TCCCAGCCTCTGCAAAGGGCAATGCACATCTCGACTTTTTGGAGATTGGGTGGTCTTCGTCAGCCAAACCAGCAGTCATCGACTTGCGACCATGAACTTATAGTTTGAGGAGTCTACCACTATGCGTCCAAAGCGCTGCAGAGAGCGGTTGTCTGTGGCATGGGTATCGTCAATCACTTTGGACTTGGAAAGGGACGCACGGGGACGCACCTTGGAAAACCCACCAACCTCGACGACTAGCTTGCACAAGCGCGCGCGTCAATGGCGCATTCAATGGAAAAAGAAAAAAGAAACGCGTCCGTTCCATCGATACTGTTTTTGCTCTCCTCCAATCGGTGACCGACTCTCGCAGGTGATGCAGACGAACGCCAGGATGCACTTTTTGTTTTTCGTCGACGCGCTTGCGCCTTCCGTTCGTTCCATGCCATCAATGCACATGTACGTACGTCTGGCACCCAGGATTGGCAGGCCACGACGACTCGGAGAAAGGAGTGGCGATGGGCGTTGCATCCGATCCAGTCAGATCTGGTAGAGGGGATCAATCTCGTGAGCCAGCAATAGATGACGATGAAGGCGAGGTTTCCAACGCACCAGCGATCCGTACGCTGTGAGTGCCTCGGCACGATTTGCAAAGAAAGCCAAGAATCAGCAGTGACGTGGACAGAACACCCGACGAGGTCATCGAGCTGCGCTTGTATACAGATCACATCGCGCAACGAGCTGATCAAGTTGGCAAACTCTGCGCTGCGGGGGGAGCTACACTAGTTTCGACGAGTGCATCAAATCGTCAGAGGGACGACAACGTGCGGCACACAATAAAACACCACGTACCCGAAGAAGATGATGAGGGGGACAACGCGTTTGGATCTGCGCTCAACTAATGTTGCATCGTATCTAATAAATCACCAAGGCGTTACCATGTCTAGCCAAAACACGCGACGCAGACTCGCAGTGGTTCGATTTCCAGAAATCAGCAAACGCCCAGTGAAACCAGTCCTCACCCTCGTGTTCGACCTACCAGTGACTCTGGTCAGAACCAACGCCGACGTATAGGGAGACATGACCATCGACTCGAACGTAACCGACTTGAATCGGTCATCTTCGCAGAGAAGCAAGTATGATAGCGCCGTGCATGTGGACAAAAAGATCACGAACCGTGTGATTTCCCTAGCTTTTGCGATTGCATACTCCTAAAAGGAATGCACGCAGAAACCAGGAATAAGGTTTTCTATTTCCGTGGTTTGATCGACGGGTTCGACTAGCTTAACGAGATTCGAGGAATGAGCACCAGTAATATGAGAAAAAGCCGCACCACGCATAATCCGCCAGCTTCCAAGTACTCCCTAACAGATTTGGAGTCTTCCCAGAGCCACTGTGTCAGTGAATAAAGATACCTCACAATTAATCGTTCCCATTTCCTCACCTCTCTCTCGTTCGCAACGTCCACCCTCGATTTCGACAGGAAGGACGTAGTGAGATTTTCAGTTAAGAGTGCATCATCATCGTTTAGCTCCGGAGGGGTGGGGTGGCGGAGGTGCAGTATTGGCTGAGACAAAGAATGGCCAGTGGTCTCGCCGTCGTTTTCCGTGGACTGGTTTTGAAGCAAGGATGGAGCGTTAGAACCAAGTCGCATTGCCACATGTTACCACGACCGTGTTCGTTGAACATTTCCCTGGTCCTTCCCACCACGCGCCTTTGGAAAATCTGTCAACTGGAAATCTGCCCATGTCCGGTGTCAAGCAAACTCGACGCTGTTCAACGGCAAGGGTCGTTACTTGGGTGGACCAGCCACTCCGCTTTCGGTCGTCAGTGTTCAAGATGGCTCAAGATATCGCTTCTGCTCCGTTTGGGCGGCTTGCGATCCCGACTTCGACTTTACCATCGATGATTACAGAATGACCATCATCGAGGTCGACGGGACTGAAGTGCATTCCGTCCATATCTTTCCTGGTCAACGATACTCCATGGTCGCCACCGCAAACAAGGCTATCTAAAACTATTTGATCCGTGCCTCGAGCAGCGTCCCTGGTGCCACGTTTGACGGTGGTCAAAATTTGGCCATCCTTGGCTACGGAGCAGCGGCAGACGAAGATCCTACGACGGAACCGACCTATGAAGGTCCCTTTGACGAGGGCGCGCTTTACCCACTTGTCGTCCGCAAGGCGGACGTGAACCTCCAATTGGCCCCGGGTATCAATTCGTCCGGCTACTTTACACTTGGAGGGGTGTCATTCGGCTACCCCCACTGTTCCCATTTTCCTCCAGACTCTCAGTGGGAACGACCTCGGAACTTTTGCCTCGAGGAAGTCTCTATACCCTTCCGCCGAACAAGGTGATAGAGATCAGTTTCTTGACCCCTGATGGTGCTCCCGGCGGTGAATCGTCATCCGAAGCCTCACTCCCGTTTCTAGCACCCTTTGGCATCTGCATGACCTACGTGGCTCACTCCGTCTCTTTGTTCTTTGTCTTCAACTGAATGGTTTGGAAGCACAACTTTGATGTCGTGAGACTGGTGGCGAATCCTATCTGGCTTGACGGACAATGTTACCATCCGTTTCGTCACGGACAATCTTGGTTCCTCCACTGGTGAGTGGACAGCGGCGTTACGGAGGTATCATACGAGCGCTCACGTCGTCGACTCTTTTTCAGCCACATTGACTGCCATCTCAACCAGTACATCCCACGTGCATCGACCTGATGAGCACACATCTCATTTTGCGTCGCTTAGTGGATTCGGGGTCGTCATGGCCGAAACGCCTAGCGACAGCGATCCAGGAACATCCCTCAGGTACGTCCCATGATGCGACACGGACTCGAGCGATCGACTGACCCATGGGTTTTCAGCGGACTGGTATCAACTATGCGAGACTGAACCGAGGTGAGACGGGCGGCGGATATACATACCCCAGGTTTGAGAAAACGACGTCGATGCTGGATCGTATTCACTTTTTCGTTTGTTCAATTTTTTTTTGTCATGGACACTCTCGAACGCTATCCTATACACACATCTCCCTTTGCTATAGTGTTTGGATCGACGGTGTACATACACGTGCATACGTTTGTTGGGATCTTGGTCCGACTCGTTCCGGATAGAAGAACGAGGATGGATGGCCTTGATCTCTCCGTCGCGGCAAGGTTTCTCGTCCCACGTGCGACATGCATCGTTCATAGATCTCTGGGCTAACGTAAAACAGACGTATCGCCGCTGAAATGGAAGCATCGTAGTACGCTGTGGCATGTCGTATTGACCTCGTTGCATCCTGTATGCCCTGCTGTGTACTTACTACATCTACCGTTGCTTCTCGCAA
>JBBPLG010000763.1:0-13903 GCA_038089695.1 Xanthoconium separans | reverse complement strand
TGATTCACCCGGTCAAAAGGAGAAAAAAAAAGTGGAAGCATAAAAGCAACCCAGGACCCTGACTGTCCAGAGGGGAAATCTGTCGAGCTTCCACTCTGGACATCCAATCTGTCCTTTGCCAAATTCAGGTTTCCAGTCAACTGTACAGGGTAGTTCTAAAGCTGCGAGTAAGAGAGTAATCTCTGTTCGGTAATACCACCAAATACAGGGCGACCGAGAACAAGACAGCACGCACAACAAAACAGCTCAATTGCCGGTTGAACGGAATCTAAAGGCGGGTGTAGTAATCCTCGGTATTGTCCCACCCATCGACGCCGATGTTGATCATCATTTCGGGGGAAAGACACCCTTTGCGACCTGTCCCTCGAAAGAAAAAATCTTCTTCATCCAGCCCAATCTCAAGGTCGAAGACCCTGGTGGTCGATACATTGTCATGGTGGACATGCGTTTTGGAGACAACGGGTTGCGCAGTGGCTTCTGGAGACTGGGACATTATATTGTGATCGGTAGCATTGCTTTGTGACGCAATCAACGGGCTCTTGTCAGTTGATTCCTGTGCGGAGGCGAGTGCATTCGATGTTTTGTCAAGTCCAACTAGGTCGGTAGAAAGCTCGTCGACAAAAGACATTTCTGTGGATGACAGCTGAGGGATAGTGCACAAATTGTACAAGGCAGTGTGACAATTGGCACGTGTGTCGAATCCAATGGAAGATGAGCTTGTGTGATCCGTGCTGGTTGCATCGAATGCACTTGCATAACATTGAGTTTCGCACACTCCCTGGCAGGTGGTGGCGATATTACTGAAGGGAAGCTCGACGGATGTTGATGAATTGTTTCCCAAAGTAAGTGTCGCGAGATTGGATGTTCTGAATGAATACGACAGCGCATTGACAGAGTCGCTGTAGTAACTTGCATCGCAGCAGGAGGAAAAGCCTTGTCCGAGTCCTGCCGAGTCGGAGTTGCAACCACTGCTCTCGCCTGCAGTCACCATGGAAGTCGACGTGTACGCGGCTCCCTTTTCCATCCCCCAAGCATTGTATGATGTTTCAATGGCGATATCCGCTGGAATATTGTACAATCCTTAAGCCGATATCGTGGCGAGTGTACTATGATAGTTGTTCGTTGCAGGATAGTTGACCCGTGAAGGTGAAGAGCCTCGGGTTGGAGTAGATGGATATCGATTGGGTGAGTACGACACTTCGCGATTGCTTGGTACTGTTCGTTTTGGAAGAATAGGGAAAGGACGAAAACGCATCCCGTTTACTGCGCCATTCACTTGAGCGCGAGCGATCGAGCATTTCTGTGATCGTTCGGGGCCGGGCGTAGTATAACCATGCCACCTCTTGCGGTGCTTGAGCAGTCCTGGTTTGTCGTTGAATCTGCACATGCAGGGACTTTCTACTTGTTCCTCGATGGAAGAGTCGCTCGAGGATGAAGATTGAGATTCTTTCTTGACGATATCATGACTGATAAATGGTTGCGTGTGGGGGCTACGAAAGAGAGGTGAGTTTCAAGTTGTAAATCACCACGGAATAGGTGTCACAGCCTTACTGCGTATTCATGTGACCTTCAAACCCTTTGTGGTGTGACTACGTAGCAAGCATCGAAATAGCCTATTAATGTGCGTTCAGGTTTGATGCTCTGTGTTAATAACATTCTGACATACTTCGAAGGATCCTCGTGCTCAACAAGGTGCTTCTTGAGCTCATACGCTCTGGTGAACGCAGCGCCACAGTTTTCAAAGTTGCAGGAGAAGGTCTAAAATGAATCAGTCGATGAACGCCTTGGTAAAGCAGTGAGAGGGGAGACGTACAGGTGCCATGACACGATGGTAAACGGCTGAGTGGGTAAAAGGTCTGCAAGACTTGCAAGTGACGAAGGTTAGGAGGAAGGTTGGAGTTCCGTCACTCGGTGGGCCGTCTCTGCGCGACGCCAGCCTCGTCGACGGAAAGTGCCAGTGTTGACAATAAGTGCGCTTTGACATTGGAGATCATGGCGCCCGAGGCTGTCGGCGTGACAGTGCTCATGCGCCTACTCTTTCCAAATGTTACCGTGTACCATGCCCTAACTACCAGTTCATTCCGCTTTGATGGCAATACGGCCAGCCGAATCGTTGTCATATTCTTATCGAGAGGCGACGGTCTAGGAAAGCACTCGGGCCGACGGGTGAAGGAATTCGAATGACTTGCTGGTGTGATCAAATTGGACAATATTGGGCTTGGTTGCAAAGTTCCCGCTGACTGCGTCCGCAGACGAAGGTTTGATGGGTACGGAATTGCAGCTCATTCTAGGTGGATCTCTACTTCGGTATGTAGCACATTGTCATGTATCAGCATCAACTTTGTGGTCGACCCGGGGAGCTCAGTACACTTGAACTCGAGGCAAATGAAAATGTAGACATTGAATGTCCAAATTCTCACCATTTGATACAACGACGGACGTCCAGCGCAATCGTACATAGCACGACGAACATAAGAATACCTCGCCCGTGCCTGTGACCGTAGATTCCCTTCGATATAGTGTCCATCCAAGTTGAGCCAAAAGACAACTCCAGAGCCATGCCACTGCATGCCCCACATCTACACGTCAAAAGAGTCCGGCAAGATCGGCGAATGGGTCTTTGCCTTGAGCGGTAGGAGGCTGTGTCTGCGTCCGCTGCCCAGCCGTCGTCTGGGTGTGCAACCCGCTTAGACCTGGTGGTGTCGCAGGTCCCGAGGTAGCGGAGCCCAGCGACGAATTTCGTAGATGGGCGTTCGCGCCTCCAAAAAGCTGGTTCTGCGGCTTGAATTGCATCATGCTTGCAAGCTGTGCTTGTGCTAAATGTTGGGAAGGCGCCGAGGGTTGGGGTTGCACGACTGAGCCCATCGACAGACCGGGGGACGAAGATGCACCAAAGTAGGTGGGTGGGGACATTGTTCTGCCTGCCGTACCGTTCGAAGAGCCGTTCGAAGGTGTAGGTGTCCCAGGGAGCATGATCGATCCAAACTGCGGTTGTGGCTGCGCGGCTGACGAGAATGGCGAGGCCACCTGTGAAGGTCGCGTCGCAGCATTGATCGGGGGAGGGCCAGATTGCTGTTGAGGGAACAAGTTCATTAATTCGTCGACAGGGTTGCTACTTCCAGTAGCATCTGCTGATCCATCGTCGAAATCGATGAGCGAAGACCCGGCCCCGTCGCCACCAGACCCGGATGCTATCGACGTCGGAATAGATGCCACTGCTGCAAAGTCCCCTTTCTGGAAGGCATCAAACCGCGCCAATGCGATGTTGATCTGATCATTGGCTTCCAAGAAGGCATCTACATCGATGGTCAATGGCCATAGGGAGACTATCATGGATTCTACTCACTCAGAGATTCAGGATCCTCCGTTTCTGCATCGGACACCCATTTCTGCAATTTTGGACGCGCTCCCTTTAGAACCCCTGCCACTTGATCGTACACGTCGCCCTTTGCCCACCGCTCACTCTTTGTTGCGTCGACATTATCTAGCATCTCGTTGAGCAGGACCACTTTGCTCTGTACTTTCGCGAGTTCCGACAGTGACTGGGACCGATAGTCGGGTTTCGCCTCCGGGTTTGCCCCCGCGAGTGTTTTCATGAGTTCCTGCGCTGCGGCAAGATCGCGCGGGGTTCCTCGTCGAATGAGCTCTTGCAATTTGGCAGACTGTGCTTCTCTGTCTTCGTTCTCGAGTTCTTCTGGCGATTTTATAGTCTGTATAAACAAGTGAGGACCTCGCGGGGACGATGAAGGATAGGGACCGGAACCTACCACGGCATTTTCTGAAATATTCCGCGAGGACACTTCTCTGAATCGATACCCTTTGAACATCAACAAACGATGCATGTCCCTGATATTGCCAAGATCCTCCTTCCACCTCGACTCGGCACAAATGCCCTCCTTCCAACCATGAATGAGATCCAATATTCGTGACATGACGGGTCCGGGAAATACGGGCGGTCGTTCTGGGAATCGACGGACGAGTTCGTTGAGAAACTCTTTGGTTGAGATTTGGAGATGTAGCGGGTATCCACACGACTGGACGAGGGTGTCGAGGAGGGCCAGCGCAAGGATAGCGATGTGTGGGTTCCTGTTATTCGCCAGCCGTGCAATGAGCATGACGGCCTCACGAGGCCTTGAATGTGACGATGAGCTACGGAATGTGATACGAACAATATAGACTTACATGTTGGCTTTCTTGGTGTTTATGAACTCTGCAATGTCCAGATGGTGTGCATAATTTGGTTCTGGTAGACTTGGATCGCAGGCATTTGTGATCAAGACTTCGAGTCTCGACGCTTTGAACCACGGCGTCGTTTGAGGGAGCATCGTGTTGGATACGTCGGCGTGGGAATTTCTGGCTTGAGCTTCTACAAATTGTTGTAGTACAAAATGCCATTTCATAGTCATCCGTCATCCGCATCTCGCCAATGGCCTAGGCGTCGTACAATAGACGCGGTTTGTGTGTAGTTTGACCGCACCCTTTGGAACAACGGTTTCACGACCCTGTGCCGCCACTAGTATGTCCGCGAAACTCTTTGTCAAACAGTCACCATGTTGAAATCGTCCGATTTCGTGGTGCGGTACCCCTCAATCCCGCTCAGACTGCCCACTCTCGTGAGTCGTGATCGATTGATCGCTGGTTTCCTAGAACTCGGTTGAACTCGAGGGGCGATCGTAGTTTGCCCAGTCCTTTTCCGTCTTCAGGACAGTTGGCGCTTCCACAATGGTGTCTCCTGATTCAGACCCATTGGCTGCTGTCACAGCCCCACCGCTCAATGAGACCCCCAAAGAGAAAGTCGAGAGGGAAAGACGCGAGGCAGAAGCTCAAAGGATCAGCGACCGGATCGACGACCAACTCCGCGCAGAGCGTGTCGCACTCAAGAAACAAGGGTCCGCCCTCAAAATTTTACTACTGGGCCAGAGTGAAGATGGTAAGTCCACTTCCTCACCTTGGAATTAGATCCGGCTCTCGCTCGGATGGCTTGCTGGCTGTTCCTAAGGACCACGGCTGACGGATTTGTTGTAGGAAAATCTAACATTCTCGAGGGTCCATTCATACCTTGTTTGCGCCTTGACGGAGTACTGATAGCATACGCCAGCTTTTCGACTTCGGTCTGGACGTGACAAGTGGGTCCTTGTCCTACAACTTGTATGTTCCGTCAACGCGATTCTGGGAGCACTTCAAGATGCACTCGACAATAAGGAAGAGGAACGTACCCTTCCTTTCACAGTCAAGCACCAACAGCTCAAACTTCGACTTCGTCCGCTCCGCAATGTCGAAAATGACCTGAAACGACTGCTTTTTGAGGATATGCGGGACGATCCCCTTCAGACAGGTTCCCTGCGGACTTCTGCCGGAAATGGCCCGGAGAGTTTCCATAGACCAACCATACGTGAGAACAGCCAAGTCATCGTCGAGGTACTGGAGAGCTGCAAAAACGACATAGTGGAACTGTGGGCGGATCAGATCGTTCGCAAAATGCTACAAATGTATGGAGTCCATCTGGGAGACACTGCCTCCTTGTTTGTCTTGCTCACTTTCGCCTTCACGCGTTGTTGTTGATGTTCGACATGATTCCCAGTCTTCTAGACAACGCAGAGCGTCTTGCCTCTCGGGATTATAAACCGGAAAATGATGATATTCTCCGCGTACATCTGAATACGCAAGATATTCAAGAATACGAGATGAACTTTGTAGAGGGTATGTGGGTATTTTTATTCCTTCGCGTCGCTGCAACATTCCTTCTCCAGGTGGGGGATTGCAAACATGGAAGATCTACAATGTCCGCGGGTCGTGTGTGCATGTGCGTTCGCTTCATTCATGTCATTCGCTAGCATTGAAATTGAACGACTATAACATAGCGTGACGCATGGCTGCATTTCCTTCACCCAGTGGATGTAGCCATCTTTCTAGTCCCTATATCTTCGTTCGATGAGTGCTTACACGAAGATTCAATGGTGACCCAGTTAGAAGAGTCGTTTATCCTATGGAAAGCTGTCTGTTCGTCAGAGCTTCTTAATACCTCGTCCTTCATTCTTTTCTTCAACAATGTCGACATCTTGGAACGCAAAATTGCGAACGGTGTCGTGGTGAAGCAGTATATTACCTCCTATGGGGATCGCCCCAATGATAGCCAGTCCGTCATCCAATGTACGTGTGATGGCTACCACGCCTATGAGGACTAATTTTTACTATGTAGACCTCCGTCAGAAATTCAAGCAGATCCTCAAACATGGGTCCCCAAAACCACGGATGTGTCATATATGTTACACGTCATCTAGTGTTGAGTCCATTCCCTATATTCCTTACGCAGTCTCACTCATTTCTCCTGTTCATGCTTTTTCAGGACCCGCAAACGCCAAGACAAATGTCACAGTATTGTATGTGGATGCCCCTTCGTTGCTTGGTCCGTATTAACTCAGATTGTCGTTTAGTGGACATTTGTATAAGAGACCATATCCTGAGAGCTCACATAGCAAAAATCAGTATCAGATGTTTCGGCTAGCATATTCTCCAAGTCATCCTTTCATACACCCACTTGTCGAGACTTTGCACTTGGATCTTCCCTTCGCTACCTTTGTAATGGTGTCTCTGCCGCGCATATACTCGAATTGGTCTATCACTCCTACTTTGTTGCTTCTCTTGTGGGATACACACAGACTTTCTAAATTCCGTGGGCAGTCCACCTCCAAACATTATCGTGGGAATCACAGCATTAGCTAATCGACCTCCACCAGCACCGCTTGATCTGGCAAGAATGATCAAAGAAAGATCAAAGCGCTTAGCGATTCCGAGTCCTTGAAGCACTCGCATTGACGGTGAGAGTTCGTATAATACTGTATAACACACGTTCCTCGAATACAGTACACCAGCGGTTCGATATGACGCTGATTGCTCAAGTGCCCAGCCGACAACTCGGGCGGACTCGAAGTCCTTTCTCGCAATCGGGCTTGCTTTGTCCAGGAATAATGGTCCATAGTCATGCCTTTTGTGGCGCCCGGAACGTACGTCCATGTGCAAAGCACACGAGTACATGTCCCGCGCTTTGGCCCCTCCACTGTGACAATGACGCGGAAGTCAAAGCTGCAAGGTCCACAGTGGACGACACGGGGAGTATATAAATGCAGCTGACGATGCGCCCTCACTCAAACGCGCTTTCCACCATCCAATCCCCGAGAATCTGGTTATTCTCTTCTCCTAGGCATTCCTCGTACCCTCTTCCATATATCTCTGGTCCACTTCTCGTACAACAGCAGAATCTACAATCATGCCCGGAGTACGCCTTCTCCTGCCTCAATGTATTCGGAACTGACCGGTCCAGCTCAGACCTTCCCCTGCACTGTTGCCGACTGCGATGAAGTCTTTACGCAGGCTTACCAGCTGAAAAAGCACAAAGTTCTTCACGACAATCCCGATAGGTACGAGAAAGTCTCTCTGCAATACAAGTATCCCTTTAGCTGACCATCGCCGATAGCGTATTCCGTTGCACAGTGTGCACATTTTATTCTCTTCAAAAGAAGAACCTCGTGATCCATATGGCAATCCAGTGAGTGTACCGTAATACATCGTCTCAACACTCGATAACACCCATTGTCTTCAAGCACGGGAAAGAAGGATCACAAGTGCCCTCACCCGAGTATCGTCGAGGGCCGTGAACATGAACCCTGCGAATATGAAACGCACGACCCTGCGGCTCTCTCGAAGCACCGCAGGCATGTCCACGGCCATGTACCCGTGAAGGCGACTCTCGATCCCCCTCCCCCTCGTAAGACCCGACAAACCAAGCTTGCCGGCAAAGTCACTCGACGTCGCAAACCTACTCAACGCATCGTCCCATCTCCACGTCGTAAAGCATCTCGCTCATCTCGCAAGGTCAAGAATCTCAAGACTGGCTCTGGCGATACCCCCACCGTACCCTCCCTTCGTCCGGAGGACGTCGACGAAAGCGCTATGGAGGTTGACACCACTGAAGGGTTTGGTTACGAATCCAGCAATGCAACGTTGGTCGGTTCCGACGACGACATTGGACTAGACGTCCTGTGCGACCCTTCGTTGCGTTCTGAGTGGATGGCCACATACGAGATGGGGTACAGCAACTTTGACAAGACTGGCATGAAGTATATACCAGGACCTCTCCCCGCGATCTCCCTTCCGGATCTGGCTGCCCCAGAGGTCAAGACCGGTCGAGAGGGATGTCTGTGCCCCGAGTGGATGGTCGAACTGAGAATCGAAGGTTGGGACGAGTCTGTGTTGGAGACTCACAAGGAATATTATACGGTCACTGCCTGAACTGGTCTTGAATCACGCACGACGCAATGGCCTACGTTTTTATCGCCGTGTCCCCCGGTTTTTTCTTGCTTGCTTGCATTTTTATCTTCTAATAACTAATGATTTCCCGATGACGCTTTTTCACTCGTTTATGCACCCACGTATACAACTGTTATTGTCACGCATCTTCATCGTATCGTTAGTCCTAGTCAGCTATCGCCCACACTCGTTTTTCAGTCTCTTTATTTTGTCTTTATTGCAATAAATCAATGTGTTTTTCCCGCGTGCAGTTTGTTGGGCGTCGCTCATACCTTTGCAAGATCGCACAGGAGCTGGACCATCTGATGTGTATGGTTATCATCGTTCCCTTTCGGTACCGGTTTTGCATTCCTCGTATTCACCGTATGCAACGTGGCTCGTGCGTTATGCGAAGTTGAGCGCTGATCATGAACTAAATATATCTTCCAAGTTTATATATACAAACCATACGTCGTTCATACATTCGGAGAATTGAAAACTGAAGGAGAGTGGACACGACACAGACCTACTCAGGGCACATGTGGTTATATACCATCGAGGCTCCTCCTCCGTGCCCAAGATGGCCTGCCAGGTGGGTATTCGACTAGCAGCTCGAGATCGAGTTTTTTCTTGAAATCGCGATTCCGAAGCAAATACGGTATCCATACAGGATATCAGCAGGATCGTTGACGAAATGGAGCTAAAATCCTCGCAAGCGGAAATGAAGGTAGCTAATAACTGCGCTTTCGATCGCGCCTCCATTCCAGTCCGGTTCGCCGACGTTGTGGCCCTTTGCGAACTGGTAGATCCATTCTTGGGTGACTTTGTAGCCGCAGATGTGATGTCTGGGTGGCTTTTCTGCAAGGCAATACCGATGGGGGTTCTAGGACAGCAGAGGGTGGGTGAACGGAAGCTTACTCTGATCTAGAAAAAGGTTAACAAAAAAATAACGTATCAAGGTTTCCGGGACTTGCATGTGGTCACCGCACGACATCGTGGAACGTCTGGCAACAGCGTGAAATTTACTGACAAAATGCCTTTTCGGGCGCACCCACAACAAACAGAAAAAGGTTTCTGCACTGCATCAAAATGGTCGACAGCGTCGCATGAATTCACAAGGTACTCGTCATCCTCTATTGGGAGTGCACCAATGAACCCATCCACCTAGCACTTGATCAACTACTTGATTGGGCATTTTTACTAGCCTCCAAGTTCAAGCAAGGAGAGGGGACTGGTTACATTGACGCAGCGATCGTCCTTGATCGTAAAGCACTTGAATCTTGCCCTCCCGGCCATTCACAGCGACCAGTCTCTTTGACGTGTCTTGCGATACACCTTAATGATCGCTACGACCACTGTGGAGCGATGGGGGACCTCGAGGAGGCAATTGCCGTTGACCAAGAAGCCCTTGAGCTCCGCCAGAAAGGGCATCCTGATCGCTCAATCTCGTTAAACAACCTTGGAGTTCGTCTCTACTCCAGGTATAAGCGACTCGGGATGATGGAGGACCTCGATCAAGCTATTGCTCTCGACCGCGAGGCTCTTCACCTTCGTCCGAAGGGAAATCCTGATCGCTCGATGTCGTTGAACAACATGGCAGTTCGTCTATCCACCCGGTTCTCGAAGCTCGGTGTCATTGAGGATCTCCACGAAGCAATCATCCTCGACCGAGAATCCCTTGATCTCCGTCCACAAGGTCACCCTGATCGGTGGATGTCGTTGAACAACCTTGCGACCCATCTCTTCACCCAGTACAATCAACTCGGGGCAATGGCGGACCTTGACGAGGCTATCTTGCTCGACAGAGAAGCGCTTCACCTTCTTTCGAAAGGATGCACAGATCGGCCATCGTCCTTGAGCAACCTTGCGGCTCATCTCTCTACACGGTATAACCAGCTGGGGACCATACAGGATCTGGAGGAGGCTATTTCATGTGGCAATGAAGCCCTTGCCCATCGCCCACAAGGACACCCTTACCGGTCGGTGTCACTGAACGTCCTCGGCTCTCTCCTCTTCACCCGGTACCGGCAACATGGAATCATTGAGGACCTCAGCAAGGCCATCATTCTCGGCCGAGAAGAACTTGACCTACGAGCGCAAGGACATCCTGATCGGTGGTCTTCCTTGAACAACCTTGCAATCCGCCTCTCCACGCGATATGACCTGCTCGTCGTCATAGAAGACCTCCAGGAAGCCATTGTCCTCAGCCAAGAAGCTGTAGACGTTCTCCCGAAAGGGCATCCTGATCGTTCAATGCCGTTGAACAACCTCGCACGACATCTCTCTAGTCGGCACAAGCAACTTGGAGTTGTGGAGGATCTTAACGCGGCGATTGCTCTCGAACGAGAAGCACTCGAGTTTCGTCCCAAAGGACACCCTGATCGGTCAATGTCGTTGAACAACCTTGGAGTTGATCTCTGTATCCGATTCAAGCGGCTCAAGATCATTGAGGACCTCGATGAAGCCATTGTGCTACACCGAGAAGCCCTTCAATTTCGTCCACAGGGACATCCTGACAGGTCCATGTCGTTGACCAACCTTGCACTTGCTCTCAGTAACCGGTATGACCAACTCAGGGTCTCGCAGGACATCGACGAAGCCATCCTCATTGGACAAGAAGCACTTGACCTTCGCCCGAAAGGACACCATGATCGGTCAACTTCATTGAATAATCTTGCAAACTACCTCTTTGATCGGTTTTCACTATCAAAGCAGCCACAGGACAAGGAAAGGCTGTTCAATATATACTCCCAACTCGTAGATGTGACGCACATTGCATCTTCAAGGGATCTCTCCGCTACTCAGACGTGGATCAATGTAGCTGAAGCTTTGCATCACCCCACAATACTTTTCGCATACGAAACAACTCTTCGGTTACTCGTTCAGCATCTGACAACTCTACCTTCATTACCTCGACATCTGCCCATCTTCAAGGTTCTCATATCAAGAATCTCACTGGATGCGTTCTCTGCTTGTCTCCGTAACAGCTCCCCTACCAAAGCAGTCGAGCTTTTGGAACAGGGACGTGCTGTATTTTGGAGCCAGCTGTCTCGTCTCCGTTCTCCTTTAGATGACATTAGTGTGTCCGGCGCGGGAGGAAAAGAGTTGGCAGCCGAGTTTGCCCGTCTGTCCTCATTGATTCGCTATTCAAGTTCCCTCGATTCTGCCGCCGCGAATCAGCACGAACAATTATGCCATCTCAACCTCGAAATGCAGCGGGTCGTGACCAAGATTCGCAAGTTACCTGGTCTCTCCCGTTTCCTCCTTCCCTCGCTCTTCTCCGATCTCCAACACGCAGCCAGTGAGGGACCTGTCATCATCGTGAACGCTAGCAAATTCAGCTGTGATGCTCTCGTCATTTTGCGTAGTCGCGATCCTGTTCACATCCCATTACAGATCACCCAACAAAGTGTCCGTGGCCTCTCATTGGAGCTCCATGCCCTAAGTGCGCGGGCGACGAGGACCGACATGACGAAACTGCTCGCAGCCTTTTTACGGAAACTCTGGGACCAGATTGTATTTCCAATCGTTGATTTCCTCCAGACAATCTATCCCCCTCGCTCACGCATCTGGTGGTGTCCAACTGGCGAGTTCTCTGTACTGCCCTTGCATGCTGCTGGTCCGTTTCGGAAGGGTCAGAAGAATCTTCCCAGTATCTACGTTTCATCTTACACCCCAACTCTGACTGCCCTCATCCGTGCTCGACGGGGCCACCCATCTGACTCTGCCTCTGAGCAGAAATGTCTCGTCGCCATCGGCCAAGCCAAAGCTTCTGGTGAGACGGAACTCGTTTCTGTAGGATCCGAACTAGACAACGTCCGTCAGTTCGTCGGCGACCTTGCCGCGTTCACATGCATCGACGGAGAGGACGCCTGCGCCTCCAAGGTCATCGAAGCACTCGGCAAGAATGCATGGGTCCACTTTGCGTGTCATGGCATTCCGAACCGGACACAGCCCTTCGAGTCGGCGTTTGCTTTGCACGACGGCCGGTTTACGATCCAACGGATCATCGGGTGTGATCTGAAGAACCCCGAGTTTGCGTATCTCTCGGCGTGTCATACGACCGTCGGAGACGAGGAGAGTCCGGACGAGGCGATTCATCTCGCATCGGCGATGCAATTCGTTGGGTTCCGGTCCGTGATCGGGACCATGTGGGCGGTGGACGATGGCGAGACGAACAAGATCACGTCGACGTTTTACAAACACATGGTGGACGAGTCTGGTCGATTGGATCATACCCGCGCAGCGTTGGCGCTAAACAAGACGATGAAATCTGTCAAGGTACCTTTAGATCAACAAATTCTGTATATCCATCTTGGCGCCTAGTAGTATACCTGTACGACGTTGTAAGGAATCGAATGTGTCATTGCTTTCTTGGCTTCGACTCTCAGTTTCAATACTTACCAAGTTCCAAATTTCACCTATTGTGCAGTGGGAGGCTTTTTACAGATGGAGTGCGCTCCGTGCGGCTGACAAACATCCAACAACTCGTACACTGCAGTCGAAACGTTCTAAGACGACGACAATAAAACAAACGGACTGACACGTACGTCCACAAACCACCAACATGCGCAGGATACCTCGGCCCCATCACATCCACCTTTTCAACCATCCTCCAATTCTGCCCTTGACAGCGATGTCCCACCGTTCTCGAGCGTGTCGTGTCTAAACCACCAACGGCATCCGAGGCCGAGTCAGTGAGGACGGGGATCGAGATATGTATACGAGGACCAACGTACGACGAGCCCGGGATAGGATCAACGTGAAGGCCGAGCGAACAATACCCAGGAGATGCAGAGCTGGGCCGTAGTCACGGTCTTCTTTGCAATCTTGGTCAGTGCGTCGACGATGGCGACGTTGGTGCCTCATGAACTGGCAGCGAAAAGCGTGAGCTTGAAGAAAAGGCGGGTCAAAAGAATCCCTACGTCTTCCTGGAATCGAGGAAGAGGTACCCTCGGAAGACAATGGCTGCCATATTATGGTCATGGGACCTAGCAGAGCTAGCGGATGGCTAGCTTATTTGTACCCATGCGTATCGGACGCGCGACCGCTTGTCATACAGCTACAGTGCGCGCTAGCAGCAAGACAAGAGTCGGAAATGGATGACACGAACTACTTCAACATCGTTTGAGCACCAACTAGAGGAGTGGTCGTGGGCCCGTGAGCTCTATCGTGGCATAATAAGATGCGTCTGCAAGATGGAACCGTGCATCGAGGCCCGATGTGATGGTCAGAATGCCTTTGGCAGGGGACTCAGCCTGGGGAGCGATTTTTTTAAGTGGTGCACAAAGAAGCAGCAGACAAGTCGATACCTCCACATGGTCCGCATCCTTGGCCACTTCGTATGCCAGAAATGTGTCTGTGCCACGACTTGTCACCAGAGATCAGTCCACGTGAGTTGTGTGCACATTGCACAAGAGGAAAGACGCACGCTAGCGCTTCAAGAGACTCTCTGTGTAGGTGATTTGATTTGCTTTGCCCTGGGACGACCGAGAGGTTGGTGTTATAATATTTTTTTTATTCATCTGGTATGGAAAGCAGGAGCATCGTGCTCACGTGACCCATCAAAAAACAAGTCTTCGATACTATGTATAGTTATACTCACTTCAAGGACTTC
>JBBPLG010000762.1:0-13908 GCA_038089695.1 Xanthoconium separans | reverse complement strand
GTCACAGTGTCCCTGCGGTCGAAGGCCAAGCGCTTCTCGATCGAGGGTAATGGCCTCGTTAAGGTCCTGCATGTTCCCGAGCTGGTTGTATCGGGTGAAGAGACAAACCGCAAGGTTGTTCAATGATGCCGACCGATCAGGGTGTCCCTGCGGTCGAAGGAGAAGGGCTTCTTGGTTGAGGGCGATGGCCTCATCAAGGTCCTGCACGACACCGAGCTGGTTGTAGCGGGTGGAGAGATGATTTGCAAGATTGTTCAGCGATATTGACCGATCAGGCTGTCCTTGTGGAAGAAGGCTAAGGGCTTCTCGGTCAAGGGCAATGGCATCGTCAAGGTCCTGCGTGACTCCAAGCTGGTCGTACCGGCTGAAGAGACCAGCCGCAAGGTTGTTCAACAATGTCCACCGACCAGGGTGTCCATGCGGTCTAAGGCCAAGGGCTTCTTGTTCAAGGGAAATGGCCTCGTCAACATCCTGCATGACTCCGAGTTGCTTGTACCCGGTGGAGAGATCAACTGCGAGGTTGATCAATGACTGCGACCGATCAGGATGCCCTTGCTGTTGAAGGTCGAGGGCTTCTCGGCCAAGCATGATGGCCTCTTCAATGTCCTTTATCCTTCCAAGTTGTGTGTAGCGATTGCTGAGATGAGTTGCAAGTTGGATCAAAGAGACATCTCGTTCTGGGTGGCCAGGTGGACGAAGCTCAAGCGCTTCACGATTAAGTTCGACCACCTCGTCGATGTAATTGCTCCCACCGCCGTGCTGAAACTCTTCGGCAAGAAACACTGTACGAGCATGCAGCTCCTCAGCTGCCAGGTACGTCATGTGTTACTAGTAATCGTCCACAATGGGAACAATATACACGTACCGTCTGAATTCATGCTGGTTCAGGATCTTTGAGGACTATGGTGGTGCGATTTTATGCTGTGGAAGAGCGCTGGGCCCTGAACAGGTAGTACCTTGGTCGGAGGTGTTATCATTGGTACATAACATCTAAACATCCCACGACTCGTGCTGGTGCTGAATGCGCGTGAGTCTGAGCTTGGTATGATCGCAATGTCAGAACACGTGTCCATTTCTGTATCTTTGAACGACATGTACTATTTATACGAGCGTTTTTCTTGCACAAAAAAGTGTTATCAGTACTTAAATATGAGTGATGGTGGTGACATGGATCACTGGCAGGCGATAGACAGCCGTGATGTTGAGCTCAAGGAGCGCTGTCAGTGTTGATTGTGGATGAATGGGGTACATAAGTGTCGGTGAGCAACAGAAAACGAATGATCGCAACTGACTACGTACTACATGCCGTTCGTTATATTCCCTCTCTGACTCTAGCCTGGTCAATCCTGAAGGAAAAAACGTCGAGCGCCAAGTAGAGAGCAAGTTTTTGGTTCAAGTTGGGACAAAACATGCGGGTGACACGATGACACCGGCTGCTCGGACCGACTCACTTGAATTTTGAAACAAACCTTTCACTTGGCACCCGCCCGAATTGAACATGTTATTTCGTCCGTGGTCGTTCAAACGTTCATGGTCATGGTCGTTATGGCAGCTGGCAGCTTATCACTACGAGTTTGGGGTTTATCATCGCTTGCCAGCAAACGTTTTCAATAATGTGCCACCATATGCCAGCACGGATCGATCGCGATCCCTCGCCACACTCATAACTTGGTGGTCGCATATGTATCAGGCCGTGTCTCATAGGCTCTGGTCGTCGGCAGTGGTCAATCGTCGTCTCCTCTCTTCTTCAGTTGCTCGAATTCTCCTCTAGCAAATTTCTGCACTGTGTGTTCTCCATTTCGTCACATGCCAGCTCCGTACCCCGCCTGCGCTTGTCTTTCTGACGAAAACCTCGAGGTAAAGATCGGCATTGCACAAATAAACATACTAATCCGTTCCAACAGCTCTAGCACTACCCCCAAGATCACAAATAAATGAACCCCATGACTCGACACTTTGTTTTTAAAAATTAGACGTACAACAAGTTCGACAACAGTGGCAAATCAGTCAGAATACAGGCCTAGAGTCTACCGGGTATGCATCCAAAATACATGTTACATTCTATATAATCGTCCATCCCATAAACGCAGCCGGCTCATGCGAATTCCAGAAAAGAAACATATTCTTGGTCGTCCTCCAAGATGACTGGCGTGGGCGAATATATTCTGGAACTCGAGCCGGAACTACCAGCGTGGACACTGGGAGGATACACAGAAAAAGACGGTGATCCAGGCGAGCGTGGCGATCCGGGTCGCGTGACAGAACCAATCGATAGTGGCGGCTTATTCCAGCGGACAAAGAAACTTTGTCTCTTTCCGCCGGGCCCCGTCACAGCTGCCCCGCTCGGCAAAGGTTCTGATGTCACGGAATATATTGATGTCACCGCGTTGCTCAAAGGTCTTTGGCGACTGGATTGGGCGTCCAAGGCACCAGAACTCCCCGAGGAACATGTGACATAACTCGTTCTAGGAACGGGTCAGTCATCAGCCGAAATCAGCACTGGATGATCACAGGAATAACATTTGGATGCACTGCACCTTCTGTCCGTGCTCCCATCATCCACATCGTGTGCCTGCGCGGCGCTATCGCAGGTCTTGGGAGTAGCCTTCTCCCGGCCCTTGGTGGTAAAAAAACGCTTTTTCGGCGCAGCATTCGCCCCTTGCGAACGGCTGCGGGGCCGCCGTGCATCAGATATATTGCCGGAGCCACCCCGACCAGACGACCGCTGAGCAGCGCGAGACGTCAACATCGCAGGCATGGGCAAGGTACTACGGTAGCGGGGGAGGGGAACTCACAATCGCATTGGACTCCTCATGCACTTTTCTTATCCGCTGCTCATACTGCGCCTGCATCGCGTTGTGGTGGTTGAGGATGGAAGCCGTCAGCGGGTGTGACTCGAGATCGGCCATCGATGGCTGGATGTTTCCACAGCCGCCTCGCCCGCTGGACACGACATTACTGCGGCGTTCACCTTGCGGGTCTGGGCGTTCGGGTTTTTTATCGGCCGAGTTGGTACCCTGACACACGGGCGACCGAGGCGAAGGTGGCTCGTCGGATCGTTCGGTGTTGGTGGAGGTTTGCAGACGTCGAATGTTGCCCGATCCACCACGTCCTGACGAGAGCTACGACGAGTACCATGAAAACCGAGGGAAAAAAATCGGTGTGCACGACGTCAAACGTACATATGACTTTCGCCTTGCCTTGTGTGGGGATAGGAAGTCGTGAGGGACGACGCTCACTGCGACGGAAGCCATGGGGGATTACTAGGCGCGCGTGCGTGGAGGAGGGAGAATTTCCAATGGTAGTAGGGGTCAAGATGATTGCATTCTTGCTCCGGGGACGATTCGGGCGGTCATAAATGGGTGCAGCTGGAGGTGGGAGGGTCCAGATCTGCTCAGGAGATGATGCGACCGAGTTGCCATACATAGGAAACAAATAACGTTCGGCCGGCGTCTGATAACGATTGCTGTATCCCAGCAGCTTTTTTGGGTTCCGATAGAGGCTGACGAGCGGAGCCCCCTGAGGCAAACGCCGACCAATGCCTGACGAAATGCTTATCTACCGGAGTCGGACGACTCATTGGGCACTAATCTGGGTGAGGACCCTTTAATCTCAAGCTGGGAGCGTACGTATCCACTTGCTTACCACGGTCGAGATGGCGCATCCGTGGGTCATGGTGGTTAATGTAGTTGGAGAGCTGTCCGCATCGTTGCAAGTTGGCTGAATGCCGCAGTGGCATCGGCGGTAATAGAAACAAGGCGGTTTATCTGCTGCTGTGCGCCCGCCAGTGCTAATGAACGAATCATGATCTAGTGGCGGAGAGCCAATTCGCACCACGAGAGCCTCCGTGCTCTTCGCCATCAAGGGTCCGAAGCGTTTCTCACCCATCATCAGTGTTGATTAGTACTGCCAGGTTGGGGAAATAAACTTCTAATGGTTCTATAGCCTCCAGACATAGTTGCATTGCTGTGAGCGCCAAAGAAAACATCCATACATCCATAGCCTCACTTCTGAATGTCACTGTACATCACCACATTGGTGACTTTTTTTAATAGAAGAGGTTGCATGGTGAAGGGAAACGTGCTATTTCGCAAAGACTCGTTACGCTCTTACTCGAGACGGTTCTCAGGCCTCAAGGGGCGATGGGCAAAGCGGATGGGAGCATGAAGTGCTGATTATGTATCAGGCAACTTGGCGAAACCAAGCGACAGGTACCCTCATTTACTTCTCAACCTACAAACTCAGCGGAAAGGCCCGAACATGGGTCCGAAGGTTGATCTTACATAGTATTGGGAGAACTCACACGACAAACATGAGAACAACAACGGCATGTTGCAGGCGAGGTGGGAGCTAACCTGAGTTAGAGCAAACTTTCGTCTTGCAGATGTGAGCCACTAGGATGGATTGCATTGGTATCCAGTCACTGTGATACAACAGGAATTCTGGACGTCTAGCAACAACAGTCATAAAGGTAGACCCATGAACAGCCCTTTACCATCAAAGGCGAGGATAAAATTTCGATGTGCGGTACCGCAAACACCGAAGATCGAGATGCCTAGGAGAGAATAGGTTCCACAGGGATCGGCATAGGTTTGGCGTCGAATGATGGCTTGAATGTGGACGCAATCGGGGTATCGGTCCGAATAGATCATCCCAGAGGGAAGGGCTTCGGCACCCGGTGCATGAATTTTGCGGTGCTTCGTTTGGATGGACATCCGGCATCCAGTCGATACAGTCGTTGAACATGACACACGCGTGGACCACCGTTCGCTGTCAATCTCAAGTAAAAGTGGTCGTGTCTCTTGGCAATCTCGAGCTCGATCTCTTGTAGCATCGAGAAGGAGATTTCACGAGATGATGACTTGGTAACATTGCGATGAACGGCTGGGACACTCTGTAGTCTAATCAGCTATCAGTTCTGGTCCTTGTGAAACCGAGCGTGAGTGTATGCCGGAATAGATGCCTACCAATGAAATAATAGACTCATAGAACGAAAAGGGACTGGTTGTGAGGTACGACGTGTGACTACGCAGTGGAACATACACTTCCGATGCTATTGATGGGAACAGAGATTGATCGCTAAAGGATAGACAGGAAATGCAATGCATGTCAGCGACACCAGGGCCGGCAACGAAGGAACAAGTCAATACAAACAGCCACTCGGAGTAGAGTACCCACCGCCGAAACCTACAATGTTTAGTTTGCGAGCTGTATGATTCATCGCTATTGTGTACGTGAAGGTGTCGCCCGACAATAATTCCCTGGCCACGAACGATAGCTGGGCAGATAATGGCTGGCAATGACAAGTCACTTCCGTGGAAGGCACAGTGAGTGAATTGTAAGGGTGTCAATAGTGATGCGAGGGAATTTCTATCATCGATTAGGGGTAGCATGGGTAGCAGGAATTCGGCAAGGCCTGTTTACGACACGAGGGGAGAATGCGTGCAAATGAGTTATACTCACCTCATAAGTAGGCTGAGCACAGTAACTCCTGCAATCGCCAGGAACACCAGCCGCGATGGCTGGGACTCAGGAAGGGTGTCATTCGATGAACGGAACTGTTTCCGTGACATTGCGACTGTGCCTGACAGCTTCGGTGTTATTTCGTCTTGCTACATGTCACAGTGAGGGACGTCGCACCATGGGTTGACATCACGACGTTGCTCCATACTTACTTACTATGGCGACAACTGTGATATGGTCCAATTCTGGGATGGATGGCTGCTCTGGCCATGGTCGTGCTACAACATATCAACATCTTCGCAGGATCAATGAAAAACGCGCGATTTGGGATCAAGGCTGTCAACTGATGGCCGCCTTACCGACCTAAATCTGGCGCTTCCTGTCGGTCAATGAGCTGGTCCTCTGAGAGTGGCAGAACAAGAGCAAGGTGTCCTCCATCATGGAGTCTGAGAATCACAATTACATACTAGTCTTACAAGTTACGAGTGGGCTATATACAAGTACGTACAGGCATGAACAAGAAAGGTAAGATGAACGGCTAAGTGCCTTTGCCGAGCTCGGCTCTAGACATCGTATGATATTTTCTTCCCTCAGCTAGTCGGATGAGATTCTCTTCCTTCATTATTCACCACGATGTCGACGGTAGAAACAGAGGCCAACACACCCATCGAGCCCCTCGACGACCGTGGCAGCGCGGTACGATTCGAGTCTCAGTGTGTCGTCATTCCGGATCTTGGACACCGTTCACGTCGCCCAAGAGTCGTCACAAAATCGTACGCATTCCCACTGTGGAAGAAACGGGCCTCGTCTGCATGCTCAGCTCTACCTCCAGAAGACCCGTCAAGTGGTGAGGAGAGTCGGTCGCACCTCGTCCTCCGGGTACCATTGCCAACGTACGTCCCTTCTACGGTGATATTCTTTGTATACTCAACTTTGTCTTCTAGTTTTTCACTCAAATCTCATTCGACCGCGCGCTCTGTGGATCACACACCTCTCCCGCCTTGTCTCGTACATCGCGTTCAGCCTGCTGAATCCGTTTGTGCTGGCTTTCCCGCGTCGCATCAACATGCCCGTACCCCACGAAGACCCTCCCTCTCCCCATCTCGCTCGGACATCGTTACGGTGCCCTTGCGTCCGTGTTGTGCTGCGTGCCAGTCCGTCACTGAGGCTGCTGCAATCAGCGGCGAGGCATGGCCAGAGCATTTTTCGCGTGGTGCCTCGAGGCGTCGCAGCGTGAGCGCAGATGGAAGCCTTCGTACCCTTACCGTCACCGGCAGTGCCGCTTCTGCTTCGTACGGCGCGCTGGGGGTCTCCATTCACGTAGACGAAGTAGACAAGCGTCGCCGTTCGAGCGATACCGGTCCTTCTACGTCTAGGCAGGAGTCGCCGTCCGGCCGCGCAGGGGAAGGAAGACGTGCGTCTTCCATAGATCCTCGTGTCCCGCCTTCACCCACATGCGTGACACCCGCTACGCCGCGCATTCCGGAAGAGGAGGACAACGAAGACGAGGATGAGTTGTTCCCTCTCCCATCCCCCAAGCGAACGCCGACGGCGTCTCCGGGGGGCTCGCTGTCCTCCCTCATGGTCGCCCAGATCAGTCCGACGCCCTCGTCGTGTTCAGGAGACTCCGGGAGCTCGCACCCAAACAAGCGGCACTTTCTCGAACCCCCGCGGTGTTCATCCTCTTCGTCTCTGAGCCTCCCCAAACTGTCCGAGTCGACGACTGACCTGACCCTCGTCGAGGATCCACCCCGCGTGCCGTCTCCCCAGCTCTTGTCCGCGCACCCCTCCCTCTCTGGACGTCCCTCTTCTCAGTCGCCTCGCATCTCGTGCGTTCCAACTTCCCCAACGGACCCATTCACTGCTCTGGATAGTACCCCACCGAGAACATCGCCATTACCCGAGCCACCGACATCCATCGCGATACCATCGTCTCCCAGTGGTTCCCATCCGCCTGCCTCGCCCCATCACTCACCCGTTCACATTCGGATACCATGGGGCTCCAGACGATCTGTCTCGGCGGACTTTATCCCCCTCGTTCCGGCGCGCGTACCCTCGACCCCGCCCCATCTGCCACGCTTGAAAAAGTCATTTTCGATATCAAGTCCGCGTCATATTATTGCAGACGTGTTGCGTGGCGTGGGGGCGATTGGATCTGCGAGCGTGGTCACTGGGGCAGCGCTATGATCCGCTCCTGAATGCTTATTCCCGGCACGGACTTTTCCCGTCCGTCGACCACGTTGTGGACGCAATTACTTAAACAAACCTGTGCTGTTTTTTTTTCCTTTGACGTTTGTCCCATCAGCACCGCCCACGCCGTAATGCAGGATACCTCTAACGTTCGTTTTCGAATGCTCCATGTATTTTGGATCTTACATGTACCATAGTCACCATACGTTACCATTTCATATAATGACACTAAGTATATCTGATCGCGATCATGACCTACGTGGTAGCCGATGTCATCCGCTACGATCCAGGGCGATCTACCCCTTCAATGCTGTTCTGATTCTGATTCATGCAGGCTTTACGCGAGTGCCTTTGTGCATGACGGGTTCTGAACTGTTCTGATCGCGGGAATAGCCAACCGGTATGTGAGCGCGCCACCACCGCTGCGGGCGTCACAGATCCGGTATGGACGGGCGCAGCGCGGATCGAACGACCCGCGAGCACCGGTTCCAGCCAACATGGCAGTGATGGCTGCGAACAAGAGAGGGACGAGACCCTCGGCGGTGCACGTACGTACCGGAGATGACGATGACAACGAGACAGACTCGGAGTTGACGTCGCACCTGGAAGCGGTACGATCGTGCCACGCCAAACGTAACCTTGGTGCGTGTTGTCATTTTAAATGATGGGCGGCCTGCCAGTGGGTGGCTGGTTTGGGCAATCGAGGCCCCGGCTAAATCTTAAATCTTTGCCATCGACGTCGCCGGTGTTCTAGACGGGACGCGGGATCCTCCCAACGTTCGAAGTACTACGCCAAGCTGTAGGAGATAACGCGTTGGTGTCGGCGGAGAAGGGGAAGGGGAAGGGGGGAGGGTTCTGGGTTTCTTGGTATGCCGGGGGAGGCGTGATGCCCGATCAGAAAAACAAATGGATGGTGCACGGAGCGCGCATTAGTTCCGCGTTAAAGTGTAAAAGGGTTGATCGTGATCATATGAGCTGCTGGCGACACTGGATTGGGGGGACCACCATTCCCAAGCGTCTCTCCCTTCGGTCGCATGATCATCACGAGGCGTGAGATAAAGAATGTGGCGAGAGGAATGCTCGTACTTTGATGCACATGAACGGGAATGAGTTACTTCTCACCATGGAGCGCGGCGTGGAAGCTCAGAGACAAACGGGTTCGAGCCACTGGCACGCGGTCATGCTGACGGGCTAATAAAAGTGGCGAGCAATGATAGAACCTGGGCACATGGATACGTTGACTCCCTACAGATTCTTGTAGAATGAGGTGGAACGTATCTGTAGGAGTGTGAGTAAGAGTTGGGAAAGGCAATAATGAGGTAACGACGCTATTTCCGCGGTCACGGTTACAGCGGGACGAGAGCCAACCGCGGGTGAGAGAAGGACACAGTGACGCTTTGAGATTCAGGGGGCCTTTTTCATGAATACTGTACACGCACGACGCGGTGATAGCACAAAGAAATCCTAAAGACGAGTTCTACGATTATCTGGAGTTGGTGAAAACCGAACAAGACGGACGCGATGATTCGTGCGGAGTGAGCCGTCAGACAGTGAGGGTCTTGTGGGCAACTTAGATCTGAAAAATCCAAGTTGGATTCCGTTCGGGGGGTAACTTGAATTTGCCTGTTCGAGTAGTAGCGTCACTTCAACAACCAGTTGGTCAGACAGGGGCAGTGCACGTGACTCATCGCTCTCACCGAGTCGTCCAACGTCGAGCTCAACGTCAGACGGGGATCGTCATCGCCTGAACCATCATCGCCGCCGTCGTCGCTGTCGTCGAGCACCACATCATCGAACATGGCCGGATTTATGGGTTTTTTCAACTCCAAATTCCCCCCGACGATGAACCCACGCGACCGTCCGTCCGATCCTCTATCTCGTCTTCGTTTCGCCCTCGAAACGATGCCGGGTTCACGCAAATACGTGTTTACGCCTGCGACTCGTGCAGAGATCCTATCAGAACTTTACGACGCTTTCTGGGGCCCGTACGCGCATCTCTTCCTCCCGCTCTCCAACTCTAGTCTCCCAATGCACGCCACTCTCGCCCAAGTTCAAGCAGAACTCGGTTTCTCAGGCGCAGGATCAGAAGACCCAGTCGTTCCTGGTCGTACGTGTGGTCATATATTCACCAAGGGAGAAAGCTGTTTTCGATGCAAGTGAGTACCATCTTCTTATATACTCTCCTCCGTTTCCTCATTCTCCCCATCCAGAGATTGTGCGCTCGATGAAAGCTGCGTTCTTTGCAGCAGATGCTTCCGGGCCAGCTCTCACACGGACCATAACGTCAGCTTTTTCATCGCACAGCAGTCGGGTGGTTGCTGCGATTGCGGGGATGCCGAAGCCTGGCGTCGAGACATTCACTGCCCCTTTCATCCTCTCCTCCACGACACCGACAATGCATTCGACCCTTCCCTTCCCCCTGCTGACACGACCCCGAGAGTCGTCGCGAGGAACATCTCCGACGTAGACATTCCACCCGTCCCCCATTATCCCTTTCGCGCCGCCTTTCCCCCGGAACTCAGAGATAACATGGGTCGCACGATCGGCTACGCCCTCGACTTTCTTCTCGACACCCTCGATTGCTCTCCAGATGAACCCAACGTCCCATCTAACGAAGCCGACCTCCGTCTTCAACCCACCGCGGACCCCATGCAGAAAGACCAATACTCCGTCATCATTTGGAATGACGACAAGCATTCGTTCGACGAAGTCATTCAGCTCATCTGCGATACGACAAACCGCGATCGCAAAGAAGCCACCACGATGGCCCACACCATCGACGAACACGGTCGTGAAATCATTGATATGAACACCAACGTCTCTCGTCTCCTTGAGGTAGCACAAATTATATCCAAGATCGAGATCGGCGTTACCATTCGGCGGGCATACGACACATTCAGGGAGCAGGTCGTAGTCGTCATTATCGAATGGCTCCTCGACCTCACGCGCAGCAGACTCGGAACAGACACGCTCATTATCCGTGAAGTCATCGCAGCGGAGTTGCTCTCGCCGAGACACCGCGAAGGCAACACCCATCCTTCAGCGTCGCACATCCCAGACCTCCCTGATGACACGTGTAGGATCGACTGGATGTTTTTGTATCATTCTCGGCTCTGGAAGAAACCCCGCATCAGCTTGAAGGAGATATACGCCACCATCCTCACACTCTCTCAACCTCACAAACTAGCCATAGGTCCGTCGTCTCCCAACAATTCATTCACAACAGCTCAAACTATTTTCAGGGAGTCACTTTGCCACCGTGTATCCGCGCATCGTGGATGCATATCTCCTTGTCGACAGGGAAGCGGAGACTTCCATCAAATATTTTGCCCTCCAGCTCTTTACTGTTCCTTCTGTAGCAAGTCATATCGTGCGGTACCACGATCTCGTCACAAGTTTGCTTGACATCATCATCAACTTTTTTACCAATCAAATCGTCAACAAACGCATTCTCCCTGCGCCCCCGAACGCCCCCGAAACCGCTGAACTCGACGTGGACAGTTTCCCATTCAAGTCCAAACGATTCATGCCCGTCTTTAGCGACCTTCGCTATCTTTGCCACAACGAACCCGTCCAACAACTCATCGCCAAGAACCCTTCTTTCATTCGCAAGTTTGCCAAGGTGTGCCAACTCTTCATGTGCGTCCACCCGAACAAACGTGCCGTCACCAATCACGTCGAGTACGAGACGGATGCTTGGATCAGTGTTTTCAACGTTACGCTCTCTCTATCGCGTGTCATCAAGGTGTACGGGGAAGCTTTCGGCTGGGCGACGCCGTCACAGTTCATCAATGCCATCTCGATAGTCGTCAGCGACATTCTCTCAGTATGCACGCTGGAAAATGACAAGCTCGATAAGTCCAAGTTTTCAAAGCCGGTATACCACGCCGTTCTTTTTGGGGAGGTCGAATACACTATCGTCGACTTCGATGTCTTGGAGGGTTGGGTCAGCTTCCACGACTCTCTCCACTGGCTTTTGGCCGAACTCTTGAAGAACGTCGATATTCTTTCCGAAGAGTCGCTCGCTCGAGTTGGCGTTGCAAGCGTACGCGACTTGTTCATGCGGATCGCGAGCGAGGAATCTATTCTCACACTTATCGACTTTCCTTTGCGAGGTATGCACTGTCAATGTCCTTGTCCCATTCGACGTTCATCTAGTCTTGTAGTACTTGCGATGGTCGCCCAGATTCGCTCTGGACTTTGGGTCCGCAATGGCTTTCCGATCCGTGGTCAACTGCTCCACTACCGTGATTTTATGCTTCGCGAGCTGTGCTATGACCAGGATTTGTTCATCCTCCAGACGTCCCTCATCATCCTCGACCCCAACACAGTCATTGTCAGCATTCTCGATCGGTTCAAGCTTCTGCAGTTCTTCCGCGGAGCAGTGATCCATCCGACCTACGAGGGTCCCCAGCTTTCCAGCATGGTCGAAGAGGTGTTGTACGTCCTCATCACCCTCTTGACGGAGAAGGGTAGCGCAACCAAGATGCCCCTCCCGGTTGCCGTTCGGCGCGAGGTTATCCACGCACTCGCAGCCGGCCCATGCACGTACACCGATCTCGTCAAACGCGTCTCCGAACGCATGACGGACGACATCTGCTTCGAACACGTCCTCAGACAAGTCGCCAACTTTAGAGCGCCGGAAGCGACCGCCGACACGGGCACTTACGAGCTCAAGGACGCGCTGTACGACGAGGTGAACCCGTTCTACTACCACTATGCGCGAAATAGACGCGAAGAAGTCGAGGCCGTGCTCAAGGCGCGGCTCAAGAAGAAGACGGGCGAGGTGGACCCTGTGATCGTGCCCAAGCCGATCGGCATCGAGACGGGCCCGTTTTCGATTCTTCCGTCCCTGTTGGAGTCCGAGGTGCTGTTGCAGGTCATGTTTTACGCCATCTACAACGTGTTGGTGTTGACGGACGCGGCGGGCACGACGCCTCCTTCGACCGAGGCGATTCTCGATCAGGCGTTTTACCTGGTCATGGTCGCGCTCGTGGAGCGGGCATCGGTGTTTAGCCATTTGTCTGCGCTCAAGATATTCGAGGATGGAAAGAACTTGATCGATGTCGTTTGTGCCATGGAGCACGCCGAGCATTTCAAGTCGTACACGGCCCGGGTGGGCTGGATCTTGGGGGAGATGTCCAAGTTTGTCCCGGAGGAGGTGGAGGCACGTCGCAGGGTCGTGCCGGCCGTGGAAGCAGGCGTCGATACCGAAACGCTCAAGAAACGCGCTGCCAAGGCACGTCAAGAGGCCATCATGGCACAGATGAAGGCGCAACAAGCCAGCTTTGCGATCAATTTCGAGGACATGGATGACGATGACGACGAAGAGATGGACGAGACGCCGGAGGAGGAGCTGGTGCAGTATGGGTCGTGCATCGTGTGTCAAGAGGATCTCAACGAGTCGAAGCCGTGGGGGACGCTCGGGCTCGTCCAACCGAGCCGTCTGCTCCGAAAGCATCCCGACAGCCATAGCGCGTATCTCAACGAGCTCATGGGGATACAGCTCTCACTCGATCGTGGTCCCCAGCAACCGTCGCCGCCGTCAACGTTTCCCCCCGTGGACTTGGACTACCACGAAGACGTGACCCAGTTCCCGTCCAACTTTGACGGTTTCCCTACGCAATACACCCGCTTTGGCTTACACGCGTCTATGTGTGGGCACATGATGCACATGGAGTGTTTCCAAGTGTACAACGCCTCGGTTCGTCAGAGGCATCGCTCGCATTCGACGCGGAACCACCCAGAGAACATCGCGCGCAAGGAGTATATTTGCCCGTTGTGCAAGAGTCTAGGCAACATCATTCTTCCCGTCGCCCGACCGTCGACGCTCCCAGCGACGACCGTCCCGTTCCCGGACTGGATCCGCGCGGTGGGTATCTCGATCCTCAAGTCCAAGCCCGACGCGGTGATGGATTCGCTCCAGTTCCGGAATGGCACGGGCGAGTTTGTGTTTTGGAGTGTGCAGGATCCCAACTATCCTGTGCAGATTCGACGGGGGGAGAATTTCGAGATGTACAAGATGCTCGACAGTATGATGAACGCGGCCAAGGTGTTCTCGCAGCAGACGCGTCATTTACGGGAGAGACCTGAGCCTGAGCTGGGCGAGAGGGGTTCTGGGATCTATTTGCCGGAGGAGTTGGTTGGTTATACGATCGCCTCGATCGAGGTTGCCACCCGCGGGACGGGTGGGGGTGCAAACAAGAACGTCGCGGACGTCTTGACGGAGACGCAGGGACGGATGGTGCGCTCTCT
>JBBPLG010000761.1:0-13911 GCA_038089695.1 Xanthoconium separans | reverse complement strand
GTCTCTCATGCACAGTCTCCGGACCCTGTTTCCATCCTTGAATATGATCGTGGATGATACAGTCAAGGTATGGTCATATCCAGACTGGCATAAGACTATGAACGCACGCCGAAGCCCCAGTATCCCGACGATGGATTTAATGGGGAAAAGTGGCAGAGGGGTGAAGATGACTGGGACAAGAGCTCGAGATACGTGCACTAGTGATGTCAACAATCATAATATTCCATGTTGCATGAAAATCAGGGAATTACGAACAACAACACACCAAGATGGATATGGAGGATCCCTTGATCCAATGGCACGTCCGCTGTCCGCATTGTCTCGTTCAACGCGTAAGCCGCACGAGTATAATCCAGGCGCCCAGACGCGTCCACCACATGCTTGTAAAACATGTTGAAGTGATCTTGTTCATCTCTCCGTCGTCCACCGCCCACATTGTGCCAATCACCGAACGGAATCCGATGAACTGCATCGCCGCCGCGAGATGAATCACTTCATCCGGACTCTGCGTCGCTGACAGTCTTGTGGCAAGCAGTCAGGTATGCAAACTAGGGATTCCTCAAATTGCACCTCATGATGCGCTGGATCGTAAAATGACCATCGTGGAGCGCACATGCTGACACGAATGGCCGTGTCTGGTCTGGGAGACCGTGGCATACAAAACAAACCTACTCATTCCGGTCAAGCGCTTCAGCGATTCTTGATATGCACACTGCTTCTCCGTCGATGCGAATGATTCAACTTCTACGGAAAGCAGTTCCCTCTCAGCGGGAGCCTTGGACTGATCGATTGTAATAAATTGACTAGCTGGAGTGGGCCACCAAGTGGCAAAACGAGTCCTTAATGGCAGTAAATCAATAGACTAGCCTTTTTATTGTTAATATGGGTTGAGACATCAGATATTTGTTGTTTCACTAGTTGACCATTATTGAGTTGTCCATCATGAAACCAAATTGAACCAGTTTCATCAATCAAGGTTGACACAAAATGATTTTCACCATAATAAACTATGCCATGCAAACTTAGATGACAAAAGCGTGATTTGCCCATAATCTTGATTGTTTTGTCAATTTGGAAGTTGGAATATTGATGAGATATATCAATGACAATGAAATGAGGCACTTTAGGAAAATGAATCAAATGATTATGTTGAGTTTCACAACTTTCACAAAAAGGTGGATCACAAAGTGAGAGATGATTTGTAATCCATTGAGAAACACTGTGGTAAATACCAGGCAAAATGTCAAAGTGAACAGAAAACTGTGTAGTGACAATAATTCTTTTATTGCAATTGTCACATTGAGACCAACCTAGTTCAAATTCAGTAGGGATCATGAGACGGCACAACTCATTAACACTTGCAAACTGATGGCCCATAGGAAAGTGAGTAGGACAACTGTTATGAATGTATTCATGTACATGATTTCTCACCAAATCAAATGTTTTTTTCTTAATTCTGATTTCCTTGAATCCCATTGAAAGTTCCATCAAGTATATACTTTCATCACGAAAAATCTTGTTCCATTTAGATGGTTTAGAAGACCAAGTTGAATATAAAACAATGAATACAGAGTCATAAGCACAACTCCAATTAATTGAGTTCCATTTGAGATATATATCCTCAATACCAATGGGACAAACAGATCGAATAGATGATATATCAACATGTTGGATAGTTTTGCTGCCTTTGGCAGCAACATGACTTGTAGATAAGTTTAACTTCTCCAGAGTTTTCTTGGAGCGGTCAACAATTCTCCACTCAAGGTCAATGTTATCTGGCACATAGTCATTAATATTATCATAAACCAAAAAAGGATGAACCTTGGGAGGTATATAATTAATTCCTTTCCATTTTTTAAATGATTGAATTAGAGTATATTGCCTATGTCCTAGTACCTGTGGAGGCAAAGAATCATTGTATCGTAAGTTTGAGATTTCATCCAATAGTTCAAGTTCTCTGAATTCTTTTCTTAGCCATCCTGAACAACCACCTGTGATCTTTGATGTGTCAAATCCTTGAATGATGGCAGTATTGGCTGCTGAAGCACTTCTTGATAAAGCTGTATAATAAGATTGGTGTGATTGGCAGTGTTGAAGATCAACCACATTCACTTTACGTGTTTTTCCTTGTGAGGCATAATCAGTCATGGCAAAATTAGGAAGAATGTTAACTTGACGACGTTTTATGCGTATCACTTCATCAGTAGGAAGAGTACAACAGATCTCTTTGGAAGTATAAGGAATGGGAACTACATTAATTGGTAATCCATCTATTTGAACATCATGCGGAGGATTTTCAAGTGACACAAATAAAGTCTCAAGCATTAGTTGGCCATGGTTTCCCAACACAGTAGTCCATCCAGCAACCAAACCTTCTTGACCATTTGTAATACAAAGTTCAGTGGCATCATTGTGGCGAATGATTACTGGTATTCCCAAACAAAGCTTTAAGCAACCTGGGAAATGCTCAGAAGTATGAGGAGAAGCATTCCATAGAATGTTTTGTTCTGTCTCTGAGAAAATTGTATTACAGTTAATTTTTAGCTTTTTCTTGGTAAATTTTTCCTGTGGAAGAGGATTGATTACTCGATGGTCTTCAGAGAAAAAAGATACAAGAGTTTGATTAGTGTCCTTTCCAAAGCGTCCACTGCCTAGTTCATTTATGCGGTCCTTTTGTGTATTCCATGCTGTGATGACAGAAACATTTCTAAACAGTATGGATTGTAAAGAAGGATGAGAAGGTAAAGGTCCCACTACAAGTGTCTGTAAAAAGTCAATATCCTCAATAGAACAACTTTTATACCGCATATTGTCCAATGCTTTCCTAAATTTTTGATCCATAACTGATGCACCCTTCATGCGCATGTCTTCACGTAAAATCACAATAGTTGTTATTTGATGCCACAATGCACGTCCTATTGCTGATTCTTGATCAAAATGTGTCTGACAAGAAAAAGAACTGTTTCCAATAGTGCCACTATATAGTGCATGTGTCTCTGACCCCAACACAGGAGGCAATTGAGCGAAGTCTCCAGCAAATATCATATTACATCCTCCAAATGGTAATAAGCTTACATTGAAAGCCTTTGCTAACTGAGCTGAAATTTTATACAAGTCATGGCAGGATAGCATAGATGTTTCATCTAAGAATATATATTTAACTCCAACAAGCTTTTCCTTCATCATAGAGATGCTCTTTCCATTCACTTTGCCCTTTTCATTAATCCCTAAGACTGAATGATAAGTTTGACCACCTATATTTGCAGCAGCAGAGCCAGTAGGAGCCAGTAGTAAGAACTCTGAGGCCTTGCCTGTTTGTTCAAAAAAGTCTTTCAAAGCTAAAATAACACGACTCTTTCCAGTTCCAGCCTTACCACTGAGATACATTTTCAGTTGATCAGAAGAATTAGATAACGAATGATTGGCAACAATACGAAAAGCCTTTTCTTGTTCAGAATTTAGTGTGTGTTGGAGAACAATAGTATCAAGCAATATTTGATCTCTATTGTTTTGAAAAGAGAATGATTTTGTCAAATAACTTTTGTCAACAATCTTGACAGAAGGACTACTGTCACAGTTCATATTATAATCAGAGTCATTGTATATTGAAGTTGACCCTAATGTTTTACAAGAGTTGTTTGTGATAAAAGCCTGACGTTGTAATAGTTTATCATTTCTTGCTTCCATAACTTTATTTCTCCATTGAGCAGCATTCAACGATTGCAAAGGAGACACTGCAGCATATGAAGTTTTTTGCTTTAGATCATCAGATAAATCACAAAGCCAACCCGAATTAATTAAAATCTGCTCTACTATGCCCTTATCATATTCCCATTTTAATGTCTTGCACCCAATTGTGTCAATGATAAGTTGTTCTGGCAGGTTTGTTACATTCTCACCACCAACATCATCCATATCATCTTCATCAAAATTAAGACTCTTAGTTATAAATGGTAAGGAGGTACAGCCTTCAGAACCAGATAGCTTGCGTTTTTGTAGAGAAAAGTCATCACGAGCATCCATACACTCATACTTAACCTTCAAGTTGTTCATTATAGACTGATGTACAAGTTTGAATGTGTGGTTTTCAAAGGAACTATTCCATGAAGCATTTGCCGATTTCAAATCATATCCTGTGCGCCAAGGTATAAAGAATGTCAACATTGTAGCACAGTAAAATTCTCGATCACCTTTATCAGGGCGAGGCAAAGGAGGTCCTATAAAATTAGGCACCCATTTTAGATGAGATGCTAATTGATGAACCCCATGTGTAGCATGCAAAGGATGCTCATTTTGAAACAGTTTGACTGTGTTTGATAACGATATATTATGTTTGTTTTTGATGATGTTACGATGTTTTTTAGACAAAGAAACACGCCCATATGTACTTATCCAGTCATACAGACAAATATTTTCACATTCAGATGGATGGTATATATAATCAAAAACACAACTTACTCCAACAATAGCATTTTGGTTTCTACGAATGATAAGAGGATCTGAACATTCACTTTCAATATTATCCTTTGCATGCCAAACCATTCTGGCTTCATGAACATATGATATCCAATAGAATGGGACAAATTTATGATCAGTGTAATGGTCAGGATGTTGTAAAAGATACATAGCAGCCATTGGTGCCCCAATCTCCATTTTGGATGATAGTGTGTTAACAATGTGTGTCATCACCTTTCTGGCCTTTTCTTGTCGTTCACCATCTCCACCCAACATCTGTGAGTTTCTGTCAAACACATTTCGTATTGTATCAAAAATCATATAAGTCTTCAAAGGAGATTTACTAATATAATCTGAAATATAAGCAATAACAGCTTTAATAGCAGTACCTGAAAGCAGACTAGTTACATCTGTATTACATCTGAATAAATAGGTAACCAAGTAAGAAAAAGAGTTCATCATGGATTCACCCTTTTTTAATAGTAGATGACCTGTTGAAGGGTCAACAAAAGTGCGTTCAAAAGTGTTACGTGGGAAGCGAGCTTTGCATACACCAAACTTATTCGCCTTGCAACTTGTTGCATTACACACATGTACATTAGACCGTAATAAGATGTCATCAATCTCTATGTAATACTTGTTTACCCAAGATTTATAATCCATACACATTGAGCAATTGCACGAGATATAGTGCTTGGAATCACAACAATGAGGAGGAGGTTTAGGTAAACTCTCAGTAGGTTTAATGTAGTCACTCATGAGTTTGTGCTCAGACACAAGTTCTTTGACTTCAGATAATAAGCCAGTGATGCATTCACCTGCATGACAAAATTCCAAATATTCAACCAGGAACTTTTGAAATAGAGAGTTAGGATCCATTAGTCTACTACGGATTTCATGAGGTGATAAAGCTCCCAAGATCCACACAAGCATGTGAAGATGCAATGTCAATCGTCCTTGTTGTTCAACTGTACCATAAAAAGCTTCTGTAGTTCCATACAATCCACGTGAGTATTCACATAACAAACCTTCACTTTCCAAGTCAGAAACTAATGCATTACTACCAAGTACATGCTTAATAAACATAGCAATCATTAGATGAAAAAACCGAGCAGCTGCCACAGGATTACCTCCAACAATTCGGCGACGTTCATCTTGATCTAGAATAGATGGATGAAATGCTTCATTAGTTCCAGCATAATAGATACAAATAGGATGTTTTTCATCTGCAGGAGACAAAGTAATGTACCACGAAGGAGCTCCCTTTAAAGCTATCAAAGACCAAATCTCATTACGTTGATGTCTCTTTGATGCAAATGAACCTTTAACATCTTTGCTCATAATATCCAAGTCATGTATCAATTCAAAACATAGTTTCTCTTGGTCATTGAGAGGCATACCAGAACCATTTGACTGAAGACGAGAAACTAGTTCTTGTAAAACTTCAGGACGAATGGCAAACAAACGATCAACAGTTTTTGCAAAGCTTGTTCGTGTAGTCATCAGAAATCCTTGAGAAGTAGTATTCTTGATTTGCTCATGATTAAACGCAATTAAAGTAAATGTTTCATCCTTCTGAAATCGTTTATCATGATATAACAGTAAATATCGTTTCCGCATAGCATCAGAAATTTTACCCTTATGATTTTTCTGACCAATTCCTCCAAGCCCATATGGAAACAACCAAGGAAAAATCATGGGATAAAGCTGAACATTATTCCACAGTGTTTCAGGTACATTATTTCTTCCTATGGCTAACATTTTTCCTCCTTGCTGAAGATGTTGCAATGCAATCGTTTTCAAAACATGTAAAGGAAGATCCAAATAATTTTGTCCAGTTATTCCATGAACTGTCATGGGACACATGCCAGTTGCACTTCCATCTTCTTTTCCAGATTCATGTACACTGCAGGCCTCACTTGGTCTGTTCCCTGTGGATTTGTAATAGTCAATCACAACTGGAACCTGATTTTCTGAATACTTCTCAAGATTTTCCATGGAAATTTCCAAATCAGCATAATCTGAATGATTGAGACATAACCAGCGTAAAGCCTGATAAACCTTATTACGTCTAACAAGCAATGGAGTTCATCTGAAATCCTCATTAGTTGGAGGAGATGGTCCTGAAAAGATGACAGCAATGACATCATCCAAGTCAGCAGGAGGAGGGGGTAAAGCTGCATAAATTTTTTGTGATGGGTGACGGAAAGAAATTACATTAGCAGAAAGTTTGTGTGATCCTGAACAAAGAACCTTCACAACACATCTATTATGACGAACCCGTGACACTAATAATTTTTCTATATATGAAAGACCAGCCAATTGAGAAGGAACATCTCCATACCACATATGATTTGCTAAAGCCATTTTTGGGCGCTGTCCTCTGCGCAAAGACTTCCAACACAAATTGCAAACTATTTCACATTTTGATGCCAATACTGGACCATACAATTCTTTGCGAACTTCTTTAGAAGTAAGTCTTTCCATGATAGCTACACCTTCACCCTTTGTGACCAAGCATGCCAAATGTTCTTTTGACAAGTCTGACAATCTCAAGCAATTACTATGAACACGAACAAGAATTCCACATATTGCACAACCTGATTCCTGTAGAGCAGTTGGAGACATGTCTGCACAGAATCTTCTGATCAATTTATCGCGGGAAGTTAGACATAAATTAGTTGGTGGAAAACACTTTGACCTACTCCTATCTTCATTAGTCTTAGTGTACTGTTTGCGTTTTGGAGCTTGAACCTTCATTGATTTTAGAACTGATACACCAAGATCTTTTTCTGAGATAGAAAGCATTATCTGCTTGGCTGCTTGTAACAAATGTATAGCATAAGTTTGTTGAGGAATATAAGTTCCAAAATAACTTCGAAGTATTTTGCGTGCAATTTTGTTGGGCAGGTGAGGAATTAACACATCCAATGGAATTTTCACCATTACTTTGCATCCTGGAGCATCTGAAGCTAATAGCTTCTGAGCATCATCCAAAGGAAGATGAGCCTCAAACTCATAAAGGACATTGGATTTCAACTCATCATAAGGCTCAACATCATAAGGTAAGAGGTCCTTCAGTGAGAAAATGGCATTGGTTTTTCTACCCTTGCCTCCGCCTTTGTTCTTCATTTCAGAAGAGTTTGATGGTACAAAATAACTTGAACCATCATGGACAAAAGATGGTAAATTCTGAGCATGATGAATATGCAATGTGCAAGTATCTTGTGAAATCCTTTGTACATGCTCAAATTTTAGTTTAAGAGCTGTGAACTCAGATTTCTGAACAATATGTTGCCATTCATATAGCTTAAGAATTTGAATCCTGTACATGATTTGAATCTGAAGAGGTAAGCAAGACACATTAACTGTTATCATACTAGTACCATGAGTGAAATAGATTAATGGAACATTTAGTTTTGAACAAGTCATCAAAGCAACCTCCACAAAACACATTATGTTGATATAGTCACAATACTGATCCATATTAGTATTTACCAAAGAACTGTTGATTCTAAGCTCAAAGCAACAGTGGATGCTATCACAAACAAGCAAACCATGACTGACATATTGACTTTCATCATGATCCACAGACAGCAATGCATCATAGTCCATAGAATAGAACATAGTTTGACTATGTCTGAAGCAGTGAAGACCATCCATTGATGGCAAAAGGAGATTGAGGAAAGATATATTATTATGGAGTAAAGAAGGCAAACCGAGCCACAAACTGTTTAAGTAATTGTTATCTGCAGAATTAGTACATACTGTCAAATCTGATGATAATAGTTTTGCAGCAGTTAACTGAAAATAAGTCTTCTGAAAGCTTAAGTTATCAGCATAAGGATCATCAAAACCAAAAGAGCTATTGTTAGGAAAGACAACACTCAATGATTGATAGGAAGATCTAGAACAGATGAGTGGTGAATTGACGAATGCGTCAAGAGTGACATATGAATTGTGCATGAAACATTTACCCAACACAAATAAAGTGGGAATGTTTGTGTATTCCGTTCCGCATGCGAGACAACAGAGGATGAATGCCCATAAAGTCATGAGGGTGCTGAAGAGAAGAGTATCGTAGGTAGAAAGGGAGTGACCTGGCCTAGTGTGATAATTTTTCATAATTTCAGCAAAAGTGAAACGCGTTGGGAGAGCGCACTATAACGAGCAATGTTGGACAAATGCAATCAGATGCGGATAGACGGGAGGTGTAGTTGATCCGAGTTCTCGCAGAACAGATAGTGGAAAGTACTGTTAGCGTGAACGTGTTAAAACTAATTGACGATAATATAAGACAACAGAGCGGGAGGAAAGAGATACTTACAGCTTGGGATACGAAAAGACGGACGTCAATAGTCGTACCAAAATTTTGAAAGATGATAAAGACTGACGATCAGTCCGATCGACAAGGTCGGTTGATGCAAACGGCGTTAAAACTGAATGAGTATAGTGTTAGACATAGAAGCGGGTATACTAATCAAGGGATACTAACAAATAGTACGAGATACCCCTGATGATCGGTAGATGTCGTATCGATGCTTTTAAGGAGCGCGAGTACGGAAGGTTTGGTGAAGTGGGCTTGACAGACAACGACAATAAAGTACTACCGCGAGCGTCAGAAAAACAGATTAATGGGGATGTGAGTCAGCAGTACGGTTATACGAATATATAGATACTTACGGATAGGACGAAATGCGAAAAGACAGTCGGTAATAGTCGCACCAAAGTGTTGTACGCTGACAAAGAAGGTTAGTGAAGCGGAACAATTAAACGGATTGAGGAGAGCACGCAAACGAATTAGTCAGGTGACTTTCAATATCACGCTCACTTTTCGCTATTGAATCCGAGTAATTCCTTTCAACTATAATGACACAGTACAAAGTAATAATGTTACGAATGCTTCACTCGTAGTAGAGTGGTGTGGACAACTGCGTCAACTATTACATTGTCCAAATATGAAGAAAAGTGTAATCGTCAAACCTGTGGCAACGCTCGACAACGCATAGCGGAGGCGGGTAGGCCGTCGGTGGCGACGCTGGCCGAAGTGGAGACTGGTGGTGAAGCCAAAGTGACTGAGTTGACAACGACGACATGGTGGTGGTGATTGGGACACTACTTCCGCAGCGATGTCGTCGACGTCTCTGTCAACGAAGTATCCCCTGTGGTGATGCGCACTGACAAGCAATTTGTTGGAGTCATCAAGGGTTGGGAAGGGGTCCAGACAAGGGAGGTGTGCGTCGAATCCACTGGGCTCGTCAACAGGTCGGAAAGGTCGGGACGGGACGGGCAAGCGTCAAGCGACTGACACCGCCGTGGAGGTGGTTCGACGACGCAGGCATCGTTGTCGTCACCATCGGCGTGCCATGTCAACAACGTGGAAATGGTGAAGGTTGCCGCTGTGGACCGTTCTCATCTCTGCCATGGTGATGCTTGTGCCGTGATACTGGGGTGGTCATCGTCGCTGTCTCCACGACGTGGTGGAGATGGAGGAGGTACGACGGGGGTGGCATTGTCGTGATAGTGGCACGGCGATTGTAGCCATTGTCACTCGTGAATCCTGGGTAGACGGTAGTGGAGAGAGGGAGGCGACATGCCGGCGTCGAGGTGCCCGTACCGCGGCATCTTCATCTGAAATAAGTGGTCGTCTGAGCAAAGAGGTTGGTGGAGGAAGGAGGGTCGGCAGGTCATGGGCGATAAAGCTCTCAGACTCGAAAACAACAGGTAAAGGGGACCACCAATGCGGTTGAACTCAAGAGGTGGTGGCAGGGGTGAATACCGAACTCAAGGTATCACAAAGAAGTTGCACGGGCGTGTAACGAACGGAAAGGATTAACAATAAGCGAGGACATCGAACGAGCGATGACGTTTCACAAAAGGGGGAGGCTGCAAGCGCCATGCGGTCGGAATCTGTAATAGAAAGAGCAAGGCAGCAGCGATGAGTGAGCGCCGCGGCTCACAGAAACACCGGAGGCAGCTGAAATGTTGGGCCTGACAAGGGGGGATCGGAAAATGGCAGGAATGGGTGGAAATGGGAGGTGGTCGTCGCCCTGCGTCGTCATTCTCAGTCGTGGTGATAATAGTGCTGGCATCGTCAAGATGTGGAGGAGATGAGGTGGCGTAGTCATTGTCGTTGTAATCACATATGAGCTACACCGTCTTCGACGATAATGAGGCGGCGATGATAAGGGAGGCGGTGATGATGGTAGGCGGTCGATGACCCGCATCGTCACCTTCTCTGCCGTAGTGATAGTTGGGGTAGTATGTCGTGGTTGATGGTGAAGGAATATATACGATGTAGTCATGGTGACGCCTCGGCAGAAGCCTCCTTGTCGTCACCGTGTCACGTCGTCATCGATGGCGAGGTTATAAAGGTGGAGGTGGAGGAACGTCGTAGTTGACGTAGTGGCATTGATGCTTGCCGCGACTGTGTCGTTGACGTCTCTGTCAACAACGTGTCGCCGGTGGTGATGGGTAGGGTAACCGATGCGTTCGTCAGTGATGCGGCAGCGGTGATGGGAGGGACGTACTTACGTGGCGGCGGCTGTATTGTAGTCGATGTGGTACCTGTTCGACGCCATCTTCGTTGCCAACGTGACGGTGGTGATAGGAAGAAACGGGAAATGATGCGGAGTCTTGTTTTCTATCGTTGTGTATACTGACGTCTTTGGCGACAATGTCCACGCCGTAGGAACAGGAGGTGGTGGTGGATCGTCGACGCAGTTGCAGTGGTGGGGTTACAGTTGATACGTCGTGTTCAAAGTATATCGTTGTCGTCGTGGCTACAGTGGTGGGAACGCTAATTCATTATCGTTGTCGTCATGCCGCAGTGGGGGTGGCGGCGGTGGTGGTGGTGGGGTATATCGGCGGGGTTGGGCGATGGTGGTTTTGCCAGCCTCATAACAGCGTGTACGGCGACTGCAAAATCGTTCTCGTCGACTTGCGCGATGAGCAGACGAGCGTCGTCTGGCGTCGAGCTCATGCTGTTAGTCACTTTGTCGTACTAAAGCGTAGCAGGTCTTATCATCCCAAACACGTCAGCTAAATGCCACTTAGATTACGACGAAGGATCGAAACGAACCGAATTCGCAGAGTCAGTAAAGAAAACACCTTTGCCTGCGCTTTCGAATCAAACTGCACTAAGTCTTCGCTCACGCTTGCAAACCTGGCATGACGAACAACGGGCCACGAAATGTCGTTCCGAGAATTAGGGTGGACCACACCACCCGACGCCTGGATTTCGCGAGTGTTGTAAAATGCGAAGAAGTGTGACAAGAACGGGACAATGATGAAAGAGAGAGAGAGATCAAGACCAACTTTCACTAGCATAGCAAGCGAACCCATACCTTGTCCCACAACTCTCCACTGCGGTAGTACTCATCAATACAAGACGGGGGTGTTGGGTGAACGAGTGGTAGAAATAGACAGAACGCAGCGACGGCAAGAAGTAAGCATTGTCTCGGAATGTCATCATTACATTGTGCCAATCCCTCGGAGTCCGAATGTTTTGTATCGAGAGAGCTCGATTGTCCGAGCTTCAATCTTTCATAAAATTGTGTGAAGTACACAAGATGTTACGAATATTCAGTAGATAACGGGCAAGCATATGAGAAAAAAATGATTCGATAAAACGAGGCAGATCAATTACAAAAATCAACGAGTCTTGTCTAATGGACGAGACCCATGATTAGTACGAAAGAGAATTCATTTTGTGGGAGGAGTGCCAAGTAACGCTGCCCAATGAATGTTGAAACCCAAATGAGTCAGTGACGAATTTTTCCGAGAGAAAGTGTTTGTTGTATACGCGACTAAAGCCAACGAACCCATAGGTAACTCCTGCGTATAGGTGGGCACGTTGTTCAATGACGGAAATAAGTCCACAGAAGGCACAAATACACCCTTCTTGGAGGTGTAATCATAAATCGGAACTAACAAATCCAGTCAGCGTAACGTCATATTGCATACAGATATCTCACTAATGTCCGTTGACGGCAGAGCGATTCGTATCGCTGAAGAACCTGCAACGGCGTTTGGACTCGAGACAGACACGTTAAATTTCGCTCCGTGTTTGGTAGGCGTTGAAAATGTTGACGATGACGCAACTATAGAAATCCGAAGTAAGAAGGGGAATCGTCAAGCGAATCGATAGAAAATACCCGTAGCAAGATCCACCTTCCATTCAGCAAAGGTACGGAATTGTATACCATGCGCAGACGACAAGTCGACTCCAAAATGAGAAGTTTCGAGCACCACACCAAAACATCCGAGCATACGTTCAAATTCTTGTACCATAAAAAACCCCTCCAACGATTTTACACCTAACCCGTCTGCCACCGTTCGGATATTAGCACACTGCAGACTGCAGTATGTGACGTATACGACGGAAACACAGAGGGCAGTTGAAGAAGGTTTGCTGTTGAGGCTGATAGTTTGATTCGGATTCGTGCTTGAAATTGCGCGATATTTCAGCAGGTTCAGATCAACACGTGAAGGGTTGATAACGTGTTCGTGAGATTCAAAACAATAAATGCCTCGCAAAAAGCTGAGATTACCATCAGTAACCGTGTCAGGTATACAAATTAAGATTTACGTTGTGTCAACCAACCCCCCCTCTTTATACCATAGATCAAGAGAAGTAGTATTTGCAGTGGCCCTGATTGGCCAATTGGTGACCAACTCCACGTGACTACGTCGAACGGGTTAGTTTGTCTATTAAAAAAACAAACGACACGATGAAGACCAGAACGCACGGTAAGTGAACGACCTCGCGGTACGTAGATCGGAATATTTTGTCTCTTTTGGGAATGCGTGAACCGTCAACCTCGGGAGGAAGGAATCGCTTAGAAGATCCTGTATTGACGATATCGGCATAATACACTGTCCCTCTAGATATCAGACGATATTAAAGCACACGTTAAATAAAAATTATTTCAACACGTACGACGCAGAGCTCTAAATATGAAAAAAAAAATAGAAAAGAAAAAATCTGTAAGCGATATGGTCCTCGTAGTTGACACTTGAACTTACAGTGACTGTTGACTTTTTGATTTCGTGACGCATGCTAAAGAACTATGAATTTAACATTCAAAGCTCGAAAGAACGCTTACCTCAGAGTCCGCTCCCTCGCCCTTTCAAGATCGGAAGGTATTCCCGACTCCGAAGAAGTTGAGTCGCCCTCTTCGAACTGGTCTGAGATACCATTCCATTCTGAGCCTTCATCAGACTCCTTGTTATTGATCGACAAAGTCTGTTGTTTTAAAGCAGAAGATCCTATAGTATAACACAACGAAAAGATCAATATCATGACGGTAAACAACGGATTAATCAACCTTTGTCTGTATCATCGTCATCAACAATGAACGAACCGATGGAAACGTCTGTTTCTGTTGTGATCGCTCTTTTTCGCT
Source organism: Xanthoconium separans (assembly GCA_038089695.1). NCBI lineage: Eukaryota > Fungi > Basidiomycota > Agaricomycetes > Boletales > Boletaceae > Xanthoconium > Xanthoconium separans. Next base: position 49 of record JBBPLG010000761.1, on the reverse strand, counting down.
CTGACATATTCTCACATATTCTCCTCTCTGGCAACACCCGTTACACGTC
>JBBPLG010000760.1:0-13912 GCA_038089695.1 Xanthoconium separans | reverse complement strand
GAAGACGACGACGACGATGACGAAGCGGACACAGGAGAAGAGGATGGCCGCTTGCTCGTATCAGATGTGCAACCAGCTGGTCGCGCGCAGTATGCCGAACGGCTTGAACGCATTGTAGCCCGTTACAGCGGAGTCCCCAACGTCTCCAACGCGTTGATTCCTGCTGCGAACTGGTCCGTGCCCCTCCCTAAACCTATTTCCGATTTAAGAATATATACTGTTACGTTCCCAACGAGTAAGTTATACTTTCTTCACCTTCCTTTTCAAAGGACTGACAGATCTCAAGGGAGTACCGCGCAATATTGTCGTCTCGCTTTCGAAGCTGGCAAATTAAGGTGTTGGGATGTCCCAAGACTATCCCACAAGATTTATGTGGAAGCGCCCAGCCCACTTGATATCCGGAATGTCTGTCCACCTTCCCATGTCTCTGCGCTCCGTTGTATCGAGATCCTCCCCGAGGAAGACCATCCCGCTCTCCATAAACCACACCCTTGTGTTCCCGCTTTTTCGTGGGTTCGCATTAGACGGGGCGTGTACCAGCACGACATCGGGTACGTCTTATCTGCCGATGAAAATAGTGCCAGTGTTCTCGTGGTCCCTCGCCGTCGCCCCTACGATGTGATAGACGCGGAGGATCTCCCCGATGTGAGACGCCAGAAAAAGATGGAGAAGAAACTGTTCGATCCCTCTGTTGCCAGAGACGCTGGGTTGCAAGTCACTTCGACGGGTGATGTAGTCACATGCTGCGGTCTGGACTACCATTGCGGCCTCCTGCGTCTGACGTTCTCAAGCTCCTCTGTTGACGCTGTGCAAATACCTCACCCTGATCATATCGCGGGGCACGCGGAAGCAGGAATCAATCCCGACCTCATTCGACGTTCGCGCTCAGCCTTCGCTGCTCAATTCTGGAAAGAAGGCGATCTCGTCCGCATTGTAGCAGGCTCGTTGGCAGGCGAGCTTGGCAACATTCTGTCAATCAATTTCCAACACTCAATTGTTGTCCAGCCATGTGATCCCGACTACTCGTCTATCCAATATGAAGCGATGGTGTCAGATGTCCGGCGGGTTTTTAAGCATGGAGACACTGTCAAGGTACTAGCTGGTGTGCACCGCGGGTCTACAGCCATGGTGATCAACACTAGTGATGATGACGTAACTGTTTTGCTGGCTACAACGGAATTGGTGAGCAAATGAAACTTGTTAACTAACCAAATATCCATAATAACCTTTATGAAGATTGCAGTTTCGTCTCTCTTTTTAGAGAGCCATTTACTTCCTTGTGTGTTATCAACTACCTCTGTGCACCAGGGACTTCCAGAGCACCTCCTCCATCGAACGACCCGCAGCTTCAATGAACACATGCCGGGTGATGTGGTAGAAATCATATCCGGCGAGCATCGTGGCATGTTTGGTATTCTCGATGGCATGGACGAACAAGACTTCGTCTGGGTTTCAGCACACCCGAAAGTCGATGCGGATGATGGGAAGGGCTGGAGATCGCTGAGGGCTCGTATGGATGAACTCACGATTCGAAAACCGGCTGACATCATTTCCTATTCCAAGGCAACTGGGTATGGGGTGTCGGTTGGTGATACGTTACAGGTCGCTAGAGGTGACCTTCATGGGGTCACTGGTGTCGTGCGGGCGGTCGATTTTTCGAAGGCCGAGGTGGAGTTAACTTCCGAGCTCGATGGTCGGCTGGTAAGGTTAAGATGAATCCCCTATGATCATTTCTAATACACGTATAGATCAGGATACCTATTCCGCTGTGTAGGAAAATGATAGAAAATTTCTTGAAGCCGGTCGCAACCAACACGATAGGTCGCGAGGTGTGGATAATCGGTGGAGAGAAACGGGGCATTCGGGCCACACTCAATGTCGTCAATCACGCTACTAGCTTGGTATCGTTCCACGGACATCCTTCGTTCCAGGTGAAGAATGTGCACTTATCCACTGAGTAAAATTCCTTCTTTCCCTGCTCTTCGTCTTACATTGACCTCATACTTGGTCAGAACTGGCGTGCTCCTTAATGGCACGTCCTTGCAAGGGGATGCCTTGACTGCTTTCGAGGCATTAGTGAAACGATCATATATTCAACCTGTTGCTGCTGTCCGGGACCAAACACCTCCGCCGCCTGGGGTTACGGACACGGTTACGGACACTACTGATGAATCGGACGCCTGGAAAGTAACAGCGGAAGACGCCTCCGGGCCAGTCACGATTGACAAAGGCATGTATCCATGAGTATCACACGAAAGCTGCTCATATGACCCCTAGGTTGCGTGGAATGGCTCTTTGAAGATAGTTTCTGTGACTATTCGCGACACCAGCTATGCTTCAAGGTCAGCTCCGCATACCGTAGAGGTAACTATATAAAACGAGTCATGCATACTGGCCCCGACCGTTTCGCTAACCCGGAAGGTCGTGCGGCCTCAGGGAATGTGGCATTGTCGGTCTCTGGTAACCATGCGGGAGCCACCATGGAGCACCACCACGTCCCTGCAGCCTTCCTCACCCCAGCGCCTCCAACGAGGTCAGGTCAATTCGTTCTTGTTCTGCGTGGGTCTCTACAAGGAATGTTTTGCAAGGTTGTTAAATGGATGCGAAATGCTGGGCAAGCAAAGGTTATATCTCAAAACAATGTAGAGCATACGTTTCCTGCCGAGGATATCTGCCTTGCCATACCTTTTTAATTGTGTAGGGTAATATATATGATTGTATACCATAGCAATTTAAGCGGAAAACCGAGAATAAGACACTATGCCTCCATCCATGAATTAGCCTTCGAATCGGCGTCTCGGTAGTTTCTCCTAATACTATTTTCATTTTTCGGTGCTAATTATTACTCAGGTGCTCGCCTCCAAGGTGAGGCGCCAGTATCTCGAGTGGGAGCTCCTTTCCCCCACCTCCTCCCAATCCCTCTGCCACCTACGCCCACCACCCCCGACGCCCCATCCCGTCAATATCACCAGCATCGTCAATCACCAGCGTCGTCAGTGTCGCCACCTACTCCACCCGGGATTTGAGGATTACATGACCAAGATCGCCTCTGCATCATCGTCACCCGGCCTTGCCAGGGCAGAGGCTCTATACAAAACCAGCAGTGTGGTAATCAAATACTATTGTAGCTCACGATATTCATCTAGAACTCTCGTTCGCCATCCACACAACTGTACATTGTAGGGTAGTACATTGAGAATTTAGGGCTAAGAAGCATACCGCAACACTGTTACATCAAGATTTTGTCCGAGTGTAGAAAAAGATTGAAACATTGATAAAAACTCTTCATCCGGAAGAGTGCTACAAGTGTGCAACCAAACTTCACATGCCTGGTTAAAAACTTGCATCCAAGGAGCACAGTGTAGCTGTATAAAATATTAGTAAATGCAGGCCCCATACTAACCAGACTCACGATGATGTCAGGCTCTACAGTTCGATCGGCCAGCCTAATAGCGATAGCATCTGCAGTGCAAACACGACCATCATCGGGTAGTGCAAAGCAACTGTGATCGATGCCATTCGGAAGGGTGATCTGAATGTGTCCGATGCTGGGTAGGCTTTCCGTGCAGGTGAGCAAGACGGATAGTAGGTTGTGCCTGGCATCTTGGTATAGGCGAACATATAAGTTCCGGAGCGGTTTAGTGAAGTCAAGAAGATGTGTCAGCGCGATGATCACTGCTGAAGGGGCATCCAGCTGAACCAAAGAGTGGATGTGGGGTCGATTGCGCTGACAGCGTGTGTATGGAATGGTACAGGTGGTACCGAACTCAGTGACGCGCAACTGCTGTACTTGATGCCTAAGGAGAAAAGCTGCTAGAGCAGGGATAGGGCAGGCCACATCAATTTCGAACACGGACAACAGCGGGAAGGTTGCTGAGTGAAGCAGAAGTGACCATTGCATGGCATCCAAACCAGTGTTCGTCAGAATCAGACACTGCAGGGGAGCGTTACGTAAAGCCATAAGGACAAAGGAAATGGAGCATGGTGTGAAGAGGTGAGGAGTGTTAATGTGAAGCTCTTGAAGCCAACTTTCACGAACGATGCTGCGACCATTGATATTGCTTTGGTGCATGGATCCCCAGATCAAGCCGTCGCAATGTAAACGTTGACACTTTGAGGCATTGATCGCGTCCAGGAGGGTTAGCAAGGCAGGAGAATCGCGTTGTAAGCCGTACAAAGACAAATGAACCTCAGGAATGACACCAATATCCTTCAGCGACTCCAGGAATATAACTACGGCATTGAGATGGTGATCTTGTGTCTCGCGAGTAGCCGCAAACCACAGGAGGTTGGGAACCGTGAATTTATTTGATCGTCTCCAAACAAGTAGGGCTTCACAGTGTTTGTTCTCCAGCATAAGCCAGCCGTCTCCATCAAGATGGGGAAAATCGCTCGATACCAGATATTGCGAACCTGCAAACTCGTTCAATGACCGACAGACTTGAGACAGAGCACGAAGGGTGTCTATGTCGAGCTCTTTCAATATCGCATAGATTAGTTCAAGGGGCATGTCCCAGAGCATTGATCGAGATGACTATCCAGACATGAGTCTGGCAAATTAACAGGAATATACGTACTTACCAGAGTAACAACAGTGCGAATCACACTGGATGATGTCAGCATCGTCTCATTTCTCTTTAGAACAGTTGCGAGAGCGTGCGACGACGGACAGGACACCCTCGGGTTGTCTGTGCATTGCCTGTATAGGCAAGGGCTGCAAGATTGATAACTGGAGGGCGGGTCAATTATGCGACGCTGGGATGGCCTTGGATTGTGATCTACATCCTCGTCTGCGCGTCGCTTGGATGGTCGAGGATTGGACGGGGGAGGGGATATCAGGGTGCTGGAAAAATGATATCCATCGCTGACTGTGCGACGCTTGGATGGGCGTGGAGTGCTGGGGGGATCGTCAGTGTCGTCCTCTGCATGTCGCTTGGATGGTCGAGGGCTGGACAGGAGAGGGGACATCAAGGGGCTGGAAAGACGTTGTCCATCGTCCACTATCTGACACTTGGACGGGCGGGGAGTGCTGGGGAGATTGTCAACGTCGTCCTCTGCGCGACGCTTGAAGGAAGGGGTGGTCAGGATGCTGGAAAGACTGGTACGATGCTTGGATGGCCGAGGGGTGGAAGGGGGAGGGGATATCAGGGTGCTGGAAAGACAATGTCCAGGTGGAGTGCTGGGGAAATCACCGTCTGTGCATCGGCTGGATGGTCGAGGGCTGGACAGGGAAGGGAAAGGGGATATCGGGCTGGAAAGACAGTGTCCAGGTGGAGTGCTGGGGAGATCACCATTTGCGCATCGGCTGGATGGTCGAGGGCTGGACAGGGAAGGGAAAGGGGATATTGGGCTGGAAAGACAGTGTCCAGGTGGAACGCTGGGGAGATCACCGTTTGCGCATCGGCTGGATGGTCGAGGGCTGGACAGGGAAGGGAAAGGGGATATTGGGTTGGAAAGACAGTGTCTAGGTGGAACGCTGGGGGGATCACCGTTTGCGCATCGGCTGGATGGTCGAGGGCTGGACAGGGAAGGGAAAGGGGATATTGGGCTGGAAAGACAGTGTCCAGGTGGAACACCGGGGAGATCACCGTTTGCGCATCGGCTGGATGGTCGAGGGCTGGACAGGGAAGGGAAAGGGGATACCGGGCTGGAAAGACAGTGCCTAGGTGGAGTGCTGGGGAGATCACCATTTGCGCATCGGCTGGATGGGGAAGGGGATACAAGGCTGAAAAGACAATGTTCATCGACCGTACACGAATGTTCGGATGGCCAAGTTGGGATGGGAGGGGAAACCGAGGCATTGGTAGGGTTAACTACCGGGTCAGGATCGGATTGGCGATGTAAAATCGACGAGATGCTGTCGGGGAGATCTTCATCTAGAAGATTCCCGAAGAATAACTATTTTGGTTGGCATTCAGTACATCATCTTTGGGAAGAAGCGTGGACTTGCCTGCGTACTGAATCTGTTACCCATTCTGGGAGAATGTAAGGCGTTGGATTGGGGTGGGAATAAAGAAGGCTTTTCTGTAGGAACACCCAACGAGAAGGTTACAACATTAAATAGAACTCGCACCTGAAGGGACCTAATTGTTTTCGCTAGGCACCGACGTATCCTTTTGTTAGGCTCGAGAATTCCTAGTCAGGTGCATAATTATTGTACCGTTAATGTCGAGAAATTCGGGAGGCGAGGTACCTGTAGTTATTATCAGCGTTACCCCATCACGACCAAAGATAGATCACGGAATACCTTTTTGTAATTTGTCGCTACGACGACCCCCCGAACGCCGAAATATAAGGTTCCTTGGGTTGTGCCATTCCCTATCAATCCATCAATGTCTCCCGCGAAGCCACTCTCCAATGCGATCATCTCACCTCCACTTCCCTGCCCACGCTTATCTTCCCAGGAAGAATTAATCTATCAGCCGAAGTGCAGAGTGGTTGTATCTGCAGCCACAGAGATGGCGCTCTTAACACCCAAAAAGAGCCAACAGGGAGCTTCCAGACGTACTTTGCTAAGGCCCAGAGTTGCCTCGCGCGCACCGACGCCTGGTCCATCCGTACCTAGTCTCGCTGACCGCAAGGGATCGAGCCGTTCTTCGTCCTGCACCCCATCCGTATCCAGCTTGTCGACACTGGAATCAGGGGAATTCGACATTACGAAGATCCCAAAACCGATTGGTGAAGCTGGGAGGCCAGGTCGAGGAGGATACAACTTGGAGGAGAAAGTAGGCTGGGGGAAAGAAAGTTTTCGATCATTTAAGGTATGACGAGGATTCCTGCGAAAAGACCTCACATATGACAATGATATATCAATAGCGTTTTGTCGACAAGGCGATTAAGAAGCATCTAGACGCATCCAAATGCAGGAGTAGCCAAGACCCGAAGGCAATCGAAAAGGTGCGAGAAATGGTGAGGAACTTGCTAACATATAACGCCGTACTCACCCAGTACAGACATTGTCTAAATTCCCGGACCTGGACATGTTCGAGCAGTGCTGGCCACTGTTTGATCTGATCCAACTTCGTTTGAAGTACACATCGTCAAGGTCGAGACAGCAGAAGCTGAGGGTACAGGGGGGTAATTCTGGGGAATCGGGAGTTAGGACGCGGTCGAAGTAGTAAAAAAAAACATACGGGCATTAAGGATAGATTGAACGACCCATGTAAAGTTCCTAGTACATTTTTAGCGCGTTCTTATTCTGTCGTCCTACATCATTTATCATTTATTACATGGGACTACTACGGATTACTATGGGACTATGGGACTACTATGATTTACTACGGGGTTGAAGGTTGTGGTCGGGGAAGAAGTGTTACCGACGCTTGTCAGCGGGTACTTATTGTGAATCGAACTCAGTCGGGTGATGCCGAATCCCCAAGGTCACGTGTAGGCGATGGATTGGGATTCGGCATCACCCGACTGAGTTCGATTCACAATAAGTACCCGCTGACAAGCGTCGGCAACACTTCTTCCCCGACCACAACCTTCAATCTGTAGTAGTCTCATGTAAAATGTAGTACCTTCCCTAGTAAATATAGCGGATTAGTGTGAGGTTCGGATCGAATCGCAACATTTGGAAGAAACAACGTTGGGGTAGTAGTTGTACGGGTACGGATACGGGCGCGGGTACGTTGAAAAAAAAAAAACAAAAAAACACGTCCGCTCACCTCGTTACCAGGAACGAATGATGCCCACTGACCCGACGTGAATACAAAAGGTACGTCTTTGGGTTGTTTTTATTGTATCTTGATGCCGACCCCAGTCCCTGTAGGAGGATGTCCTTAAGTCCTTGCTGGACTATAATCTTCGGGTCCCTATGTCCACAATGAGGCTTGATCATCCTTCTGCCCGTCTTTACCCAGCCCGCTATCTTCCGTATCGCAGGTATCCATTGTCTCGCTCTCGCTCATATTCCCAGCTTTTCCAAGGAAAACCCGATGTTACTATGTCAAGTTCCATTCCGTCGATGGAATCTCAAGACATATCTGACGACGTGCGATCTCCACCTACTCTAGCTTTCCAGCACTAAGCGTCACACCTAGGCCATGTCAATTGATTATCCTGCACCTTCTGAACTAATCTACGTACAAGGTCTAGGCAATCTTGGGGATGAAATTGAACTCAGAGTAAACAGGGCGGTTGCATCAGCGTTAGCGGAGTTTATGTTGACGCATAGCGGGCACCATCGAGAAGTCAGTGTATTAAACATAATCAGTTGTGACTCCATCATTTACCAATGATAGACAATCATGCAAATTACCTTTCGTTCCGTCAGAAATATGGGAATCCGCATGGTGAAATTCGCTTTGCGTTGCATGGGTTATCGGGTACATAGCCAACCAGTGGTTGTTAGCGGTATGTCCATTGCCGATTCCTTAACTCTGACTCATGTTCTTCATGTTCTTAGACCAGGAACGTGATACTATCCCCGGAGGTTGGTCTGGTCGTGAGTCCGACCAAGAGGGAGCGAGAGCCAAATGAGTGGCCGACGAGAGCATTGTACATGTATTGCACCCTTCGAATAGCGTTGAGAGGGTGGTAGTCAAACTCAGTTCAGAAAGAATAAAACGCCGGTTATTGGGACTGATGTTCCGGTCAGTCTGTATTGTATTCGCTGGTGATACTCTTTTACTTCAGGAACATTCCTCGGTTATTCTCTGCTCCATCTGGAACCCCCATTGTTGGTCAGTACTTCGTCGGGTCGGTCAATATTGTCTTCGCTTCTCCCGATAACCCCTACCAAGTGATAACCAGGAACATTCCCGGTCGGTCGGTACTTCATCGGGTCAGTCAATATTGTTTTTGCTTCTCCTAGTGATATAACCAGGAACAGGTCGCTATGGTCGGTTGGTACTTTGCCGGGTCAGTCAATATTGTCTTCGCTTCTCCCTGGTGACGGAACACTCCCCTTGCAGGTCGTTGGTGATGCCCTTGGGAATCAAAAGGCGAGTTCTCGAACCACGTCGAACATTTTTCCCTGATGCCTGCGCGGAATGAACACTTTCAGTGTTTTTGCTCGGCGTGCTGCGAGGTCGATGCTGCAGGTGTTGCCCATCATCCTAGTGGCAAGCCCCAGCTTGCTCGACTCAAGCAAATACACCTACGCAACACCCCCCCCGTACAGTCCATCGATTCCCATGTCCGTAGGGCGGCCGTTCTGGATTTGGCCCGTCAAAACGCGGCATCTCATCCCGATATCGAATCTCTCTCTGCTGCTCTTTTCGCCACTACCATTTGCGATAATGGTCCTGATCTTGATTCACAATCAAGCAAGCTCTGGATTTCCCGTGATCAACACCAAAGCCGACTTCCCCCTCCCAATGATGGTCATCGCCCCCCTCCAAATGTCGACGACATAGCAAGTGCCATCGGTCGAATCTCTTTGGGGAACACGTATGTGCAGTATTTTGCGCTCTATGTGTTCTGATTTCTCCAATGCACTAGTGCACCCAACAAGGAAAGTGGGGTATCCACCCCATCCAATTCAGGGATGAATGAAATGTCCCACCGCGGGTATGTATTATATCCTGCCATCCCGATCTCGCACTTCCTCAGAATGATAGACTCCGAGGAGATCCCGACAAGAAGGAGAAAAATAGGCGTACAACCATTTCACATGAAGTCCTCAGCAAATTGGAGTTGCAAATAGAACACATTGACCGCCAGTCACTCCCTTCTCCGTCTCCTCATACCGTTGTGCTTCTTCGTTCCCAATTATCCACCGTCGAGGAACGTCTAGCCAACGTGAAACGCAATGTTCCCTCAGTCAATAAACGAAAGGAGCAACTGGCGAGTCTGTGCGAACGGTTAAAATCCCGTCTTGAAGCTTTCAGGGATGGTCAACCAGCCAATGACGTAGTCAACTATGACACTTGTAGGTTCCTTGTGTTGGAAACGTGAAAGTCTCTGATCATTTTATCTAGCCCATCATTTTATCCGCCCAATCGATCGTTGTGACGAAGTCTCCCAAATTTCCATCTTCCTCGGCGTTATAAGTGTGGTGATATTCGGTGTCAGCCGTGCCTGCGGCGATTTCTTGATGAATGCTATCTCGCTTCTCCTTACCCTGGTATTTGACTCTATGTTCCCTGGATCTAAAGCTGTTACGCTTACCGCGACAACTGGAGTTAACACAGTTGTGTGAGGACGAGCAAAGAGCTAAGCAGTGTTCTGTTTGATAGTCGTCGACTTAAGCTGAGCGAAGTCGATGATGTCGCACTCAACCCTTTCTAGAAGGGTCCTCTTGTGACGACGCGAAGTCCTAGTTCTTCGCAACGGGGAACAAAGGGCACTAGCGAGAAGAGGAGACTTCGAGCTTAGTGGAATTCCAGCTAAACGCGGTATAGATTGCGTAGAACTAGATTGGGTTTCTACTATACAAGGCTCCCATATTTATACGATGCGAGATCTAGCACGGACCATCAGGTCCCATAGGAAGAAGTAAAGGTTCCGCAAGTCGGAACGAAATGGACGAAGATGAATCAGAAAGGAAACGGAATCCCGCTGTCTGGAAGAGCAGAAAGGCAGCGAGCAGGATAGAACGGAAGTCATACTCGGCGGTAGTCGGCGAGTGACAGTACAGCATCGTAGGGATTATTTGGAAGACATCGGATGGGGCTGTCCCATCGTGAGGAGAGAAATGAGTCCGAAAGATGACAAAGCAGAGAAATAAACACAGCGACAAGGAAATTCATAACAAAAGCCATTCGAGACCGTACCCTCGCTCAGATTCCCAGGAGCATGAAGACTGCATTGTCCTGGTTTGATCTTGAAGGTCGTACCACGTGTTATGCAGTCTGTCCTTCCTGCAGTTGCACCCACAAGCCAATCATTTCATCAGGCTCGACTTCCTATCCACCTTACTGCACGAACCGACCGCATCCGGAGGATGATATTTGCAATACACCTCTCGTCTATGACCTGGATGGCTGTAAAACACCAATAAAAATGTTTGTTTACCACCACTTCCACGACTACCTCGCCGGTTTACTTGCAAGGCCGGAATTAGAAACTCTCATGGACAAGCCTTGTGATGATCTTTCAAGGGACGCACAGAAAGGAAGACCCGTTATGGCGAAGGACGTATGGGATGCTCAGTTCCTCCGGACTTTTGTTGGACACGACGGCCAGAAACTCTTCGTAGATCGCGGGGCCGAAGGCCGCTTCTTGTTTTCTTTGAATGTCGACTTTTTCAATGTCGAAGGAAACCGCAAGCGCAACGCGGTCACCTCTTGTGGCATCATTTCATGCGCATGTCTCAATCTTCCAGTAGATCTTCGGTACAAACCGGAAAACATGTACCTGGCAGGCATAATCCCTGGCCCACAAGAGCCATCTGGTGATCAGCTGAATCACTTTCTGGACCCTTTGGTCGATGATATGGTGGATAGTTGGGTTAGAGGTATCAAGATGTCTCGCACGGCTTCACATCAAAACCGCATCACTCGGTCAGCGGTAGCCTGCGTCGTTTGTGATCTCCCTGCAGCTAGGAAAACTGCGCAGCTGGCTAGCACAAGCAGCCACTTCTATTGCAGTGCTTGTCAGTGTTCACACTTGTCCACTCTTGGTCGATCAGACTTCGAAGCCGAGGAATGGAATTTTCGCGATAAAAATGAATTGCGTCTTTATGCCGAAGAGTACAGGAATGCGACATCCTCGAAGGATCGACAAAAACTATTTGTTCAACATGGCGTACGCTGGTCGTCACTTTGGCGACTCCCATACTGGGACCCAGCTCAGCAACTAGTTGTGGACTCCATGCACTGTTTGTTAGAAGGCCTGGCGCAGAGTCATTTCCGGGAGTATCTAGGGCTGACTGTCGCTGTTGCAGCAAAATGCCAGACAGAATCAGACGCGCGACCAGCATTTTCTGAAGTATTTCGTTCACCTGACTCATTGCCGGAGGCAGAGGGGCTTGGGAAGAGAGACCGAGGCCACGTATCCAGCATCCATACTCTCCTCACTAGTGCCGTCGACCTCACAGACCGTGACCTCACCAAATGTGTCCAGCAACACCTCACTGCACTAGAGCGCAAGCTCATGGCTAAGAATATGGCAGCTTTGAAATTTGTAGCTGTTGATCTTGGGTTATCGCCTGAAGCAAGGGCGAAAAAGGTTAATAAAATCCAATTTGCAAAGGCGTTGGTCCAATGGGTGAGTGGGTTTCTGTAAGAGCCAGGTTATGACATCTTATTTCCACACAGCGTAAGACTAAACCGATGAGAGCTCCCCCTTCCATATCCACTTCCAGTCCATCGGTGTTACATCGCATCCAAAATGTTATAGAAGATACCGATACTCCATCCTGGCTGAATTCCGTTCCGAAGAACTTCGGCGAGGCGAGAGCTGGAACTCTTAAGGCCGACGAATGGCGGACTATGGCAACCGTTTATTTGCCTTTGGCGTTGATCAGTTTGTGGGGAGAAGGCTCTGTACATTCATCACAAGAGGCCGCAAATCAATTTCGTCGAATTCTGGATCACACGATGCAACTTGTTTCAGCCATCCAGATTGCTTGTTATCGCGTCATGACTGAATCGCGCACGAACGCTTATCGACAATGTATCAAAGCTTGGCTTACGGATCTGCAACAAGTCTTGCCCAACGCTCCTCTTCGCCCGAACGGTCACATGGCTTGCCACATATACGACTATCTCGAGCTCTTTGGGCCAGTACGGTCCTGGTGGTGCTTTCCGTTTGAACGCTTGATTGGTCAGTTGCAGCGACTGCCCATCAACCATAAATTTGGTCAGTTCAGGCCACTGTACGGAGCATATCATTGACGACTTGCAGGGGAACTGGAGGAAACCATTTTGCAGTCTTTCATTCAAGGGTCTCGCCTTCGGTGTTGGCTTGCTCGCTCGGACTGCCCGCCAGTAATCAAGGAATGCAAGAACTTGTTTGACAAGTTCGTCGGGACAAGTGACGAGAAGTCCCCCTTACCCTCCACGCTGTCTAGCAGTCACGGAACGGTCAAGCACTCAGAGGCGGCGCCACCTGACCTTGCAGCTTTAGCCCTCCGCAAGCGTGTAGTTTTGCATGCACGTTACCGCTTCAATAACATCAATTATAGCCGCCAGTCTACCCATGTTGGGAATAGCCAGGTTCTTTTCTATGCACCAGATACTTCATCCGGAGTTGCAATCCCAGGTCATATCAAATATATCTTTGAAGACAATGGACATGTCCGACTGGCTGTTCAGCGCTACCTCCCGATTGAACCTGGTGATATTGACCCATTTAGGCACTATCCTTTTTTCCCGGCTCGTCTATACTCTAACAAGCAACGAGCCTTGGAGTTGGTGGATCCGGCAAACGTGCTGGGTCATTTTGCTCGATGGCAATTCTCACCAAATCATGTTGTGGTTCTGTCGTTAACAAAGGTAGGTTCGCTGTTCTTTTTCCATTTGAATTTGTTGTGACGCGACAATCCTAGGACTAGAGCATCACCGACGTGTATGTACTAAATGTATATATGTATCAAATGTAACATGCTGGCCGAGTGGTCAACAGATGCCCTTTGGTCGCTCACCCATCGCCCAGTGATCGCCCTCTTGTCGCCCTTAGTACTTTCAGGCCTTTCTAAATATTTACCTGTACTAATCCCTTATATCACCATGAAAATAACTATTTTTCTCATGCCTGAAATATAATATTTTGGTGCTGCCCTCAAAATATTATAAGGGCAAACACTGACTACGAAAATACTAAATACAAAATAATCATATCCCTTATCAGATAGAGTAAATTAATAATTTTATTATGTCCAAAATAGTTACATAGCAGATTAAATGTTCTTCCCACATATTGTTGTAATCAAAGTATAATATTTTAATCCCGTGTATAGAAATACAGAAAGGATTTTATTTTGTGAAACAGTTTTCAATTGTATTTAGAGGCCCTCTAAATATTG
>JBBPLG010000759.1:0-13940 GCA_038089695.1 Xanthoconium separans | reverse complement strand
TACCAAAGTTTGTCACCATGTAGACGTTGCGCACTGGCGGATCGACAGCGTTATCAGGTGCATGCTTTCGAACCAAGACGAAGAACCACCGCTTACAAATTGACAGTCCCAAACTCATATAGCTGTAGAAGGACCAAAGAGTCCAAGGGAGATAGTTGTTCGAGCTGGCAGGCACTAATATGATACACGCCGACTACCCGGGATGGAGTTGTACTTATCTGTGGGAGCCAGGTTATTGACTGACTCCAAGGTCCGAGGTCACGACGCGAGTGAGCGGTAAATAGTTTGACCAAACACAACAACAATACGGTATTCTTCGTCCAATGCCAGCCTGGTGTTGCCCTTTCAAGGTTCTTTGTTGCAATCACTTTGGCCTACCATCGACGTCACGCCCAACAAGGCTTGCAGCAGCAATATGAATTTGATAGTAAACCCAGGACGCCTGAACATTTCATTGTCAACAATGCAACGTGACGAAGATGTACTACTTACCCCACTAGTGGCCCTCTAAACTTGTCAATTTTCCCGCGAAAATTATAAACGTGATGCTATCATCACCGAGCCAGAGACCGCGAAGAGGTTGAGCCTCGGGAAAGGCTGTGCGCTGCCAGTCGCGCTATGACGCGTACGCACTGGCACTGCCACGTCGGATGTCGTTTCAGAACGGCCCGACTGCTGCGGCGGTCAAGTTTGTACAATTACATATGACGACTCCCAGGGACAGACAGGCGTCAGATGACGTGGAAGGCCAATTGAGCTTGAAGAAACCTGTTGTTTCAGACTGTCAACTTTTCACTTCAGCTATCCATCTGAGGCACACCACTACACTCACCTTTCCCATTTCATGGTCACCTAGCCCCGCACTGACTCGACAGGTTTACAGTGTCTTCTACAAAAAAGTCGTCATCGATAAGCCACAGTCTTTGATATCTTCTCTGGAGTCCATTCATTCGGTTCTCCTACTGCCGGATCTTATCCAGGTGCCACTGCGTTGTAGTATCACCAGCACTTTTATCCAGATTCAAGGCTGAGATGCAGAAATCATTGACCAGCGTTTCGATTGTACTCGCATGGCGTGGCATGTACCGAGAAATGGTTCAATGGAACAAACTCTTGGAAATATGGTGAGTGACACTCACGTTTACAAGTGTCTTTGCCGTTCATACATACATGCCACGATCTTGGTCAACTCCTACGAGAATATGTCTTCATAGTGTTCATCATTGAGGCTTGTGGAGAGTCCCTGTTCTGCATGACCGAGATGTATTGGATCCTAACTCGACAGGATGATCAGGGATAAGCATTCTGCTAGGGGAGCGGTGTGCACATGTGCATGCCGTCGCTCAAGACAGCATATAGTGGGCAATCATGTACGGATATCGAGCAAGACTCGAAAGAATGAGGCGTTGACGAGTACAAGCTAGAAGAGACGAACAAACCTGGCGTCAAACATGAGATGCCTGAACGAAGTACTTCCCAATCCACGTGAACGAATCACATTGACGCGTCATACAGGAGAGACGAACGGGTTCAATCGAATAGAGAAAAGACACCAGTTTGAGGTAGCTGGCTACAAATTTTAACGGTACACATGCATTTTGCTGGTCGTCAAGAGCGAGTAGGCATCGAAGGTAAGGCTACCACACCATCTCGCTAGTGGTTCGCTCTCGACTGGCGGTACTTGCCAACTAGTCTCTGGACATTCTGGATTGATTCTTCGTCGGTCGCCAAACTTGCATTGGGTTCTGGTACCATTCCACCCAACACTGACCGCAAAGATCAGTCAATAGATTATTACATTTGCAAGGTCTACTCGCCTTCACTAACCGCGTCTAGCCATGCAGTCGTCTCACGAGCTTCCTCAACAATATCGGACCATTTCTTGTCAGGTGGACGATACGTATCATGGACAAGTCGTTTCAACAAACTCGGGTGCGTACATACCTGTTGATACGCCTCCGAGATTACTTGGAAATCCGTGCTGGATTCAGCGTCTTGAATCTTGTCACCGAAATCTTGGCAAAGCGCAAGCAAGTTGCTGGCTAGAGCGTCGACTCTGGAAAACGCTTGTTCCGCCGGAGATATAAATACAGGGTAGGAAGCGTATTTCTGCATGGTGTTCGCCGCTTTGAGTTTGAGACTTGACGACCACGACGCTAATGAATTGACCAGGGGCACGATTGTGTCGCGAGGCTGTACATTTCGTTGTTCGGCGATGGCTTCTGTGGACTCGCGTGTGGGCGTAGGCTGGTCGGACATCTTGTGATAGACCATTATGAGCCCAATGGCAAGTGGCATAAAGTGAGCAACCCAAGACAAGTTACGTAATCGCTCATCTAGATCTCTTGGTGTTGGCTTCCAAGTTCCAACACCGTTCGGAGTGAGTCGGCGCGCTCAAGTCTTTGCTGCGCCTACTTCAAAAGTTATGGTTATTCTAATATATAACATATCAAGCTTTTTTTTCTTCCACCACCATCAAGTTGGTCCTTGACGTGCGTCTTCATCTTGTCCCTGGGACTCATTCATACTGTAACAGATAAGGGATGCCAAGCATGAAAGGCGTCTATACTGTGGGTGATAATCTGATGCTATGAACGTTGCCAAGGTGATGGATGGTATTGCAGAGCTCACTGTCAGTTCAACCCACATTGCGGTCTGTTAGGGCTGTCCCAGGTTCCATCAGTACGTGATACGAGGACCGAAATCAGGGTCGCTCAATCTATATATCAATCGCGGACCCCCCTTCGAGATTCATTACATACTTAGCCCCTTGCGGAACGGTGGCGGCTATATGCGGCTTTGGAGCGTCGCGAAAACCGTCTCTTTCTTACATTTTCATGCTCGATGGTCAGGACGACAGTCTTCACCCCAACGAAACGCGAATGCTTTGTCCTTGCTCTTGTTCTCATCGCTCTCCTGGGGCTCTTCAGAGAGGGCTTTGATGTTCAGGACTCGCCCGTTTCACGCCTCGTCGTGGATAAAGTTGTCCAGCAACTCGGTTCTACTCTCGGGTCTGTTTCGCAGACTGGGCCAGCCCAGTCCACCACCGAATCAGAGCATTGGCGCACAAGTATAACATGGGACCTAAAGTCAATGCCACGCACAACCGTCGTGTCTCATGTTCCGGGTACGTGGCCTGCTCCCCAGTCGAATTCCGCGCAGACCTTTGCATTCAAGGATGGACGATTTTTGACAACCTGTTCTTGCTCAACGGCACTGTCTTTGTCGTCTCTGACCAGCCAAAGTCCATTCCAGATCGCTCCCTCCTCATCTCGACCGGCGTCAAAATCGCCCCTGGAGATGATAAGGTGATTGCTCGCTTACCCACTGACCGCGAGCTTCGCATCGTCACCCCCGAAGAAGCACAAGAACTGTTGGGGACGAGCGCAGTACTAATAGACGGGGCTACAGTGCGTTGTTTATGAATAATACATACATCGCATCTGACACGACATAGTGGATTATTCATGATCCACCTCAATAGTGAGTTGGCCATCCACACACGCGCGAGACGTTGTTCAATGACCGTCCTCTTATTCGCAGCATCAAGCACTACTACCATTGGGCTGCCGAGCTCTTTTTCGGATTCTGGCGAACCTACTCTTCAATAGATTTATCCATCTCTCCCAACGGCACTTCCTCGCTCCCGGCCCCACGCCGCGTTTGGTTCGCCTGCTTAGATGCCAATCATTGGCGGGATTACGCGTCCATGAATCAGTGGATTCTCCGCAGCGTTTTCCCCTCTATCACCATGGAATACTCAGATGACTGGCGGGATCGCGCGGAGATGGGTCGGCCCTTCCTCCTTGACCGCGTGATCCTCTCCGATCGTTCGGCTGCGATGAGGGGCGAAGTATTCCAGGGCACGCGTCGGTATGCGTCCGCGACGTTTGGGTTGCCGGGCAGTCAACACTGGTGGAGCGTCGTCCGGGCTGCCGTGGTGAAGTTTAGCAAGCTGGATGAGGATGTGGACGCGGAATCGAGACCGGTCATCACATACGTTTCGCGTCAAGAATGGGGCCGGCGTATGCTGCTCAAGGAGGACCATGAGAGGCTGGTCAAGGCGCTGTACAAGTTGCGTGACGAGCATGGGGTCGAAGTCAACGTCGTGAGCATGGACAAACTGACACATGCGGAACAATTCCGGCTAGCAGCGCGGACGACGGTAGTGTACCCCCCATCTTGACAGTTTGGGATCTGTCTGATGGCATTTTAGATCATGATGGGCGTGCACGGCAACGGGCTGACTGCGTTAGTGTGGATGAAACCCACGCCGCGAACGACGGTGATCGAGTTTTTTTATCCACAAGGGTTTACCCGGGACTATGAGTACACGGCGCGAGCGCTCGGGATGGAACATTATGGTATGTGGGGCGACAGGTACGTGTCATCACATCTTTTGGTTGCCTTGGCTGCTTGTTAACGCGTTCCTTTCGAACCTACACAGAATGTTTACGCACCCGGAAGTACCGCCGATCAATCATCCAGAGGGTTTCCAGGGGAACAGTATCCCCCTCGATGGTGACTTGGTTGCACGTATATGCCGACAGAGACTGCAGCTACCTGAGTCTGCCTAGAAATGAGCCTCGGACCGGATGGTTAGGCTTAGAGAGGCTCTTTTTTTTTCGACGCATATACAAGCTATATGCGTTTTACATTTTCTTTTCACTGTGCATTGCTATATACCTGACTGCTTGCGGATAGGAACATGCTGACAATTGAGAAAGTTCCTTGTCGATTCATTCAGTCTGTCAGTCGCCAGTCCCAGCGGATGCAACTTCTCAGCTTCAACTACCATTGCGTTTACGCATTGCACTGCTCCGGTTGCACTGCGAGGAAGCAGACGCAATTCGATCCCTTGGACGATTAGCGTGAAGGACCCCGAAGGACTCATCGATAAGAGACGACTTCTCGATGAGACGTGATTGGTCCCGCACTAACCTTGCTTAGGTCTCGTCAGTGGAACTTGCCGGATAACAACGCCTGCCCCGCTTAGGATCCGACAGAGATCGAGAATCATACCACTTGTACGTACCTATCCTCTCACTCCAAAAATCTGAATCATCTCAGTTTGGTTCAGATCTGGAGATCGGTGCACGATGATGTGAATGCCGACTGTTTGCCGCAAGGTTCCTTATCAGCGTACGTCTTCGTTCTCCGTTTCAAGCATGGGTCTTATCATCCCTCTATTGTCTACGACCCCGTTGTCTGACACACAGGGATCCCTGTCGTATCATTTTCATCGACGCTGTCTCTTGCACAAGTACTGATATCACTTTCAAACGGTTTTGTTCGGTCCGTCTTTCACCAGCCATTGTCACACGCTCATCTCTTACCACGCTTAGCTTCTAGCACGTAAGAGAAAGTCTTTTATCCATGGCAGATCGAAGGAAGAGGGCGAAAGAAGAAGGCGGACAGAAAAGAGGAGGCGGACAGAAGGAAAAAGGAGTTGAGAGATGAGGCGAACGAAGATCGATACGGACGTTATGAGGTAACTTGAACCTTCATTGGTGTGTCAATTTTACTTGACCAGGATGGCATGCAGCTACCCCCCAGCTCGTTCGATCCTTCAAATTGAGCACACGATGAACTAGCGGAGGATCATCGGACCAAGAATGTGGGAGGAGGCGAAAGAGGATTTCGACAAAAAACGCCAATCTGAGGATGAACAGGAATAGAGTTGGAGAGTGGAGAAACACGGAGGTGAACAGTCCATGGTTGCTTGTTCTGCTGTTGTATGATTTTCGATGTTTAAATCTCAGAACATGCTTTCATCCGACATGAATTCACCCGTAACACATTCGGTGGATTTCGTAGGCTTCGAGACTATTCGGATGCACCGGGGTCGGCCTGGTATCTTAGAATTTCGTTGCGACAACTTTGTGACAAGCGAATTGATTTGACAAGAAATATCTTGGCCCGGGGAAGGGTAGTGTTGATCGGGATCTATTTCAATGTTCAACAGGCTCTTGTTGGAAAACAGTCCGCCAGGCGCTAAAGGAATGTGAACACAAGCTTCGATGCCCTCTGAGCTCTGTGGTTCTCAAGAGCGGGGTTTTGTTTCGATAACTCGCAGCGCTCAATTCCTTCCAAAGGAAAAGTTTTCCAGAAGCCCATTCCTACTACCAGGGCTTTTTCGCAGGGCTTTCTAGTCCGAACCGTTAGATCAGAGCGTTGCCAACGCACCCTGTAAAGTTTACTTCCAGGCAAAACCCGCCAACGACCGATCGAAGACCGACTAATCATCTTTGACAACCTGTTTTTGCAGATTCGCATCTCATTCCAGCTTGACGCATGGTGGAGTGTTTGGGCACACCAGTCTTACTACGTCCGACTCCGGGCATTTGCGTTGACAGGCATGTTCTAGATTCGTCCGCCTTACATCCCTCGCATATCACCCGCGGTCACCCTTCTTCGGTTTTATCCGTCTCCCTCGGCGCGGACCGCGTCATTTCTCCACAGAAGGAACAAAACCGAGGGTACTCACGTGCTGCAGGAATTCTCGAGTTTTGAGTTCGCGACCTGAAGAGATCACATCCTTGAAAGAATCAGTGTTGTGTGGCTTCAGATGGAGCAGTCCCCCGGTCCCATCGTGCACATTAACCAATTCTAATGGGGTTATCTCAGGACATCCTTCTTATTACTCATGTTTAGTTGTAAACTCCTCCCCCCATTTTTTGCAGGGTCAGCCTCGAGGTCTAGATCACCGCGCCGATCTAGCACGATTTTACTTATATCAGTATCAACTGTGGCTATCCAAGTCCTCCAGGAAGACTCCTCTCCCTTGTCATGGCTCACGCAAAGTCTGTCGCCTACACTGTCGGACAAATGAAGACTCAGACATCGTCACTAACCTTTGGTTGGGACGTCATCGTCAATTATTCGTTCGTGAAACTTTTTCGCAGTGGTCTTCGATCTCATATCGTACTGCTACTGTTCAGTGTACAGCCGATCAACGATCTTCTTGCTGCAACGTACAGGGACAAGCCCCAGACTCACATCAAGAATCTGGAATTGTGAGTTAGTCCTGGTGCTGACTCCGGCGATCCTCCAACGAGAACTGATGATTCGCACAGTACGGTCCGGGATTATGATCGTCGGCAGGATGAGTTCTATAACACCCATTACAAATTTGGGTTGGGAGCGCCGCTCATCAAATTCCAGCCACAAGGCGATGATCCCATGTGTACCTTGACCATCCCCGTTCTCAATGGGACCGTGCAAGTGGACGGTTGCGGAAAAGGACCCACCCCTGTTTCGAGCGGCGTTTACTCCTTGAAGCTTTCGAATCTCAAACTCGCTACAGCCAAAGGATCGTCGGACTCCCCCAGGCTTTCGAATCCCAAAGCCAAGGGATCATTGGGCTCCCAGCCCAGCACTTCCAATGACATGTTCGTCTTCCACGACGACACTACAGATGGCCATGTTGTCATCGATCTGCAAGCATCAGGCGAACTCGCGGTCAGCATTGAAAAGTTGAACAATGCTAGCAGCATCCCGAGCATTGACAATAGCCTCTCCGCCATGAGCACGTCGATCCAGGCACTCCTTCATGAAGGTGGCTTATACAAGTCGGTTCGATATGAAATTGCTCGCGTTAAACCAAGTGCCCCGGCTGGTACTTATCAACTCCAACCCAAATTCTTCGTATTCGACGCTTTCAAGGAATCGGACAGACCATCGGAAGACGATGGCGGGATCCTATCTCTCTTCATCCACACCACAGCCAACCCCCCCGAATCAAAGGTGTTGTTTACGTCATGGCGCAATCAGTGGCGCGTAGTGCTCAAATGCTCTCCGATCCCGCAGGGCGAGACTGCGAGTATCATCATTTCCAAGGAGATGATATACGCGAGAGTGCTCGAGCCCGCTATCAAGGCGAAAGGATTTACGGTGGAGAGAAGCGATGAAGACTCTTCCATCAAAATGACGATCGACACCAAGGCCAGGATCGATGTCGATAGGTGGAGTCACACAAATCCCATGGGGTCTCTTGCAATGGATGCGGTTCACGTCGCTATCCCGGCACTAACACTAAAATTGACTGAGGTTCGTGGTAAAGGTATCCTATGTTATCGGTAGCTCATGGCTGGGATCCTCAGCACAATTTCTCCGGGGGAAGCGAGATCTCCTGGAATTTCAATTACAGTTACTCATGGATGGATTGCCGCAACTCATTCTCACCGGGGCCGGGGCTTGGCATTTTGGCATCCACCTGGTCTGGCAGAGTCACAGTCACCCATAAGATCCAAGAGAAATTCAGCAAGGCAGTTTTGGATGACCGACATCTTGTGGTGGACTGTTCTGTCTCATCATCGGACTGGAGTGTTTCTTCAAGTGCCGATGAACCTGGCTGGCTGGGGAGGCTGGCAGGCGGCACTACAGTGATTCCGTTCTTGGAGAGCCCGAAAATACTTCCAGGCTTCAAAATTATGCTTGCTAACATCAACTTTTTCCTGACCACCAATCTCCTGTTTCCTGATGACAAGCAAGTCATCGACGTCGACAAGACATCTGGATTGCACATCCCGGGCGATTTCTATCTCGTGGGCACCGTTAAGAAGTAGGGTAAGCCAGCCTGAGTCCGTTGCTGTCAAATATGACTCACTAACTTATCACGTTCATGATCAGGCAGGGGATCTGAAAAAAAGGCACCAGAATCGGGGGCTCACCATCAACTCGACATGGGTTCACCCGACAATTTCTTTGATGAATCGGGTTCACCCGACATTCCCAGTTCGCCGTCTGATGAATCGGGCCACTCCGACAATCTCCCTTTTGAGTTCAACAATATATAGTTTGTCAATTTTATGCATCCGTACATCTATTGGAAGGTCTTAGTACAAGGGCTTACAAGTTGTACAACTTATGTGCACTTGTTCCTGAACTCGGATGGGACAGTTTTGCTGGGAAGTGCATGAAACTCAACACTCGTGGGAATGGGCAACGGTTCCTAATTACAGCGCAATCATCGTTCTTCTTTGATCATTGCGCACCAACCATCCACATCTTCCATACCTCTTGCTGGAGACTGCTGAATCGACCACCTTACGCCGCTTTCAGCAACGGCCCCTAACTTTGATCTTCGCGCTCCAACCCCCACCACATCCTCCACACCCCTTCCAATACCTTGCGCCGCTTTCCCCTTTCCCGCAAACCCGCCAAGGTGTGTCTTCCATCAATGTCGGTCATTAACGATGAGGTCGTGCTGGTTGTCACAGAGGTCGTTCAAGCTGAAGTCGACTTGGTTCAACACATCATCGCACTCGCGACCCTTCGTGAATCTTTTGATTACACGCAGGTTCATCCTGGGCCACTCCCCTCTCTGCCAGTGATGACAAGGAGAAGCAAGGAACAGGGTAAGCCAGTCCGTTGCTGTCAAATATGATTCACTAACTTATCGCGTGCATAACCCGGCAGAGTGAGGACAAGGGCATTTCAGACCTACCTACTATGTACCATGTTTGCGTTCCATTGTCGTCACAAATTGTGTACTTTGAATGTCTCCGAAGTTCCTCAAATATCCGTCTTCACCTCGTACCCCGGCACTTCTGCCAATAAATGATCTACAAATAATCAACTACAGTCGACTCTGGACATGAGAGTATCACTTGATTCAACACTCTCTGTTTTTACCTATGTGTGGACTTCAACCTGGATCCGCTTCAAGCTGATTCCTGAGGAGGCCGCAGAGTCGCAGGCGTCTGAGAAAACCCCAACCTCTACGAATTTTGGAGTTTGCGGCAAAGTCCGAGTTCCATGCTTGGCCCAACACTGCAGACAATCGCCTTTCTCTCACTTCGGCGACCACAACCCCAGCGCCAAAGCAACGTGAACACAAGCTTCCATGTCCTTTAGCTCTGTGGTTCTCTGGGGTATGGTTTGGCTTTGAGAACTCGTGGCGCTCAATTCCAGAAGAGAAGTTTTCCAGAAACAACGGCGGCCCAGGGCTGCTTCGCAGGGCCTTCTAATTCGAATTGCCAAATCAGAGCATTACAACCTATTTTTGCAGATCCGCATCCCATTCCAGCTTGGCCCATGGTGGGCACACAGGCTCTTACGTCCCAGGCAATACTTACAGGCTCTCCCTTGACAGCCCTTGCCAGGCGCGGACCGCGCCCTTTCTCCACTGAAGGAACAAAAATGAGGGTACTTACGTGCTGTGGAAGTTCTCAAGTTATGAGTTCGCGATCTGAGAAGATCATATCCTGAAAGAATTTAGTATCGTGCGGCTTCAGGTGGAGCAGTCCCGCAGTCCCATCGCGCATTATTCCAAGGTGCTTCGCTTTACGCAAAACCCGTTCCTGGTCTCTATGCGGTTAGCAGCAGTTGCCGCATCTATGCTCCACGTCATATCGCCAACGAGAACCACAGAGAACCACGTGGTCAGGTCATGTCACATTATGTAATAATCCCTGATATTAATCGATGATGCCTTTAGCCATACAGCAATCGTGCAAATGGGGTAAACTCCTAGGACTAAGCAAGGACCAAAATATGTACAAAACACGGAATTATTCCATCTTAACAATCAACGTGGCTACCACATTCATACACTATGACGTCCCAAAATCTTCCTCCAGACCAGTCCTGGCGCAAATACGAGAAAAATCAACGATTAATCATTCTTTCTGTCGCAGAAGACGGCGTGGAGATTGGCAGAGGTACTGGTTACCCGTCATTCGAGACAACCAACGACCCGCAACATCCCATCGATTACAGTAATGGGGTGTACATTTATGCAGAGAAGGTCTTGGCGACTCAGGTCTCAGCCCCAAATGGCGGGTTGTCGGTTTCCACATGGCAGATCGATCACCTTGATATTCCTGATCGTACGGGCGAGGAAGGAGACACAGACAGATTGAAACTGGACACCTCTGGAAAGGGCGGTAAGAAGGGGGACCCTACGACGCCTAATGGGAGCAACGGCAAGGATGCCCATACTCTATCGCTATATGTCCAAAATCTCGGTGACGACGCAGCCAAGAAACTAGTTCTCCTAGCCCGCGGTGGTGAGGGTGGTGGCGGTAATTCTTCTCGAGACAAGGATGGGAATGGAGGCAAGGGTGGGACAATCGTCAGCGTTTTACAGCCCACTTACAAGCGAGTACTGGACGCTGTCCAAGTATACCTCGAGCGTGAAGAATTCAAGGCCGAGGAGAGGCCACACTGGGATCAAACGATAATCACAAAGAAAGATGATCTTTTTGTTGCCGCGGGTACGCTCCTTTCCGCAAGAGAAGACCTCGCAGCCAGCGAGGGCGTGATCACGGAGATATTCGGAACACTCTGTACTGCAGTGAAAAAGGAGTCGACCACTGTAGCCGATCTACATCGCGGAGCCAACTCTGCTGTCTCTCAGCTTTCCAACCTCATCAGAAATCAAGAAAACAGCGCCGCGCTTACTCCAGAGCTTTTCCGTGGAGGTCATGCAGGTACTGGTGGCGATCGTACAGGCAGGAACGGTACGGACGGTCACAATTCCTACTTCTTCGCCCCGTCGAAGGCCAACATCGTTACTGCGCCTTTTCCGTTTGCCCACCCCGTGCAGTGCACCATGATCATTGAACGTGCCGACGTTTACTTTTGCGTGAACTCGGAGCACGCGCGAAGCTATGCAGAGAGGTTGTATCAGCGTCTTGTCGAACGTTTAGACTTCCTTCAGTCCTTGTCCTCTGACTCGCTCAAAACTGCATACAAACAGTATGAGCGAGACGAAATCATGCCGAAAGGTTCTATACGACGCTTGGCGGACATTCATAGATCTGCAAGTGCACGACTGAGAAGCCTGAGATCTGGCGTATCAGTGAGTACTCGATCATATTGTACTTCTTCACGATACTCATGCTCGCCCACAAGGACTTTTATGGTCACACAGAGCGATGGGTACCCAGGGAAAACTACACTGAATACAAAATGGAATTGGATCGTGCGCTCGCAGACTTTGAATCATTCGAAGAGGCATATATCCGTTATCATTCCCCAGTCGAGGCTCGGAGCACGTTGAAAGACAAGGTTAAGCTGGTATCCGAACGAACGTCTCGAGGAGTTCGCTGGATAAACGAAGACAAAAACCGTCTGTTGCAGAAGTTGCGCGATCTGGACTTGAAGATTGCAGCGAAGAAATCCGTCGTTGAAAGCGCTCAAAAGGAGCTAGAGAAGGCTTATGAAGCGGAGGAGTCTAACATACGTGAATCTTTTGGTTTGAGCATTCCTAAGATGTGAGTCGAATCTGTCTGCCAGGACACAGTTTTCTCATCGCTCGCCAGCATGGACGCGATGAAAGATGTCGTATTGTTTCCAGGGAAGGGGATAGCCGCCCTGGAGATCGGTGATCTCCTTTTTCAGGGTTTCACCACGGTCCCAAAGATCGACGGTGGGACAGTCACGAAGGAGTATCTCGCCTCAGACTTCAAGAAGAGCAAGGCAAAAATTACCAGCCTCTCTTTCGAGCTGAGACGCAAGTTGGATGGGACGTATCCACTCGACGAAGAAAACCGCCGGCGCCTCGTAGTGGCGAAGGATGATATGATGCGCGAGCTCAACAGCTTTTCTCATAATGCCTTTGGTGGGGTTAACGACGAGGCTACGAAGAAGAAATTGGAGGATTGTTTCGACACATACATCGACGAGGTGACCGACCGCAATGATCTCATTCTTCGCTACAATCTCCTTGTCAAGCGTGTCGAGGACTTGGCCAAAGAACAAACCAAGTACGAGACCGAGGATCGCAACCTAAAGGGCATGCTGGTTGCGCAGAACGACCCTGATCTTCCTACCATCGCCAATCATATAGGCACCATATATCAGTTATCTCGCTCCCGCGTCATGAGGCTGTTGGACGTACTGCTCAGGGCACTTAGGTTCCGCACGTTGGGGCCACATCCCTTCCTCAACTTTACGCCCAAAGCCAACTCAAGCAACCTGGACGAGGTACCGCTATCCCTCAATGCTACTGAGCTGAAAGATGCTCGAGGCAAGATCGAGGAACTGCTCCAGCAGCGACTCGAAGGATGGGGTTCAGAGCCATCACATTTCCAATCCAACTTTAGCGCCATTCGAGGCAAACGAAACAACCTGCCAAGTGGAGGGAGTCAAGGCAAACGCTATCATTTGCGTAAAGAGGATTGGAAGAAACTCATTGCGAAACGTTCAGTGAGTACTGTCCAGCGCTCCTCTGTCAAGTTCGTTCACAAGCGTTCTAAAAAGGTCACCTTGAGCATACCTCCTGCACTCCCGGATTCTAAGGATGCTGGCGACTTCACAAATTATTGTAACGTGCGCATACATCAGGTCCGGTTCTGGTTTTATGGCTTGAAGACGGCAAAAGGAATGAAGTTTCGAGATGGTGCGAGGGTCAATGTGACTATGACCCATGGTGGCAATGAAACCATCGTCAGTCGCGAAGGAGCAATCGAATTCGAGCACGATCCTATCAAAGCAGCATTTTCATTCTACTTATACCGTGATGGGTCGGCGTCGCAGGTGGATGATGGAAATATTTACGTGCACGACGTTAATGAAAGCAGAACGGCTTTCGCTCCACCTGGACCGTTCGCCAAGTGGACGGTCAGCATCGGTAATGGCACAGAATTTGACAAGCTCGATTTCACTGGAGTTGAAGATGCCTATTTCGATTTCTGTGGAACGAACTACCCGCTCTGATTTCAAGGTTAGATACTCCATGTCGTTGAAAGACTCTTGTGGGCTCTAGTATTTGTACCGGGTTATTAGCTTATGTACATCGGCTCAGACCTTGGCTCAGACTAGATCGACTTGCCCCAAAGCGACAAAGGTTACCTTGTTTACAAGGTCACTGGGGGGGGGGGGAATTGTGGCTGTGATGTTCCGTTTTTTGGCAACCGTGGAAACATGTTTCTAGTTTGAGCGCGTTGCCTGGTCAGCGCTAGGACTGGGTACTGGCAGTATAACTATTAATC
>JBBPLG010000758.1:0-13971 GCA_038089695.1 Xanthoconium separans | reverse complement strand
CGGAGCTCTCAACACTCAATTAGGCGTACCTGAGCATGGTTTACCAAATCAAGCTATATCAAGAAAACCTTCAAAGTCTTCACCTCTGACTGCCCAGTTCATGTTGGCATAAGTATCCATCCTCTCCTTGTTCCCAGTAGTATGATGCCGCAACTCGTGTACATCCAAAACCCACCCTACAAACGCGAGTTCACTGCGTCTTCTTCCCACACACTCCAGATGAGACCCTGATCAGGTGGAATCCCAGATCTCACCACCTCTTCGTACGCCCTCTTCACGTTCTGCGCTCCACATACTCTGCGAATCGCAACGCCCCAAGTCCTGCAATCCTGCATGAGCCCGGACCACGCATGCCTTTGCATTTGCCCAATCTCTTTAACAGAGAGCTGCTCCCTACGTCTGGCAAACCATTCTGGCATGAAAAACGTTTCGAGGGTCGACGGAGCACTCTGTGAAGAAAAGTCATTTGTGGTCCACTTTTCCATGGAGTCGCTCTTGGATGATGGGGACAGGTTGGTGACGCCAAGTGAAACAGAACTGGCAAGGTCTAGCTTGGCATCAGAAAAATGGCCGAATACTCTGGAATTCAAGCTTCCGTTGCCTGCCACGTCGACGTAAATCCATTTTTGCGACGGGTCGCTCATCACGGCCGCGTTTTCGAACTCGTCGTACTCCAAGACATGGTCGTAGAGGCCGAGATTCCTCGTGAATCCGAGATTCTTTCTAGATGTAAGGCCAACAACCTGCCTGCTGTCGTTCAGAGTGGCAGCACGTTTACGGACGAGGTACGCCAGGCAGAAGGCTGTTTTAGCGGACGCAGACGAAATGAGGATCCGGGACGCTCCTCCACGATATTGCGAGCTATTGAACCAATCCTCGCACCAAAAGGACGTCCAGAATAACGGTCGGTAAAGCATGGTGAGATCCTCTACGATGGGCGACGGATCGTACAGGGGATCGGTATTGCACCTAGTAATTTGGTTGTAGGGTCTTCTGTCTAGAAATTTGTTACAAACAACACGAAGTTGAGACTGGAAAGAAGAATACCTTCAGGCAAATGGGGCCGGGAAATACTGAACGCATAACGATTGACATCGGCTGGTGAGACCGGGAGAACGAGAAAACGCGTGGGTGCCAAGTAACCATAAACTCGTTCGCCAGGCTGAATCGCTGGAAGTGTTGAAACGACAACAGTTCCAAATCCCCAAACTGGGGTCACACCATGGGTAGCTGGTGACACGCCAGATTCTGGGTCGTTCGGCGCCTCATGAAAATCGAAATATCTGTTTGGGTGCAGCTTTATCCCAGTGCGTCCACCCAGGAGAAACACGAACATACCGGAAATGAGGAACCTCACCGAGAGCTTGGTAGGTGATATTGTTGGCAGAATAGCCAAAACGATCGACCTTTATAAGTACGTGGTTGGCAGGGAGAACAGCAGGAATAAAAGACTTGGCCAGGATCGCTGTGCTGGAATTCTGCCCCGACGACAGACGAGGGTGGCAAATGGTCAGGGTAGTCAGTTGAGCCTTCATCATGGTCATGGACTTGATCAAAGGATGACTGGCGAAGTCCGCGCCACCGCAGGACTCTGAAACTGTTTTAGAATTGTCCCAGACGGTCTATCATGTCGCTCCATACCGTCCGGCGGGCAAGCTTAGCACGTAAAGTCCACTCGCCTTGCATGCTGTGACTCCGGAGTTAGAGATCATAACCTATTCGCGTTGTTGTTTGGGTTGTAGTATACTTACGTCTGCTCAGTGGTCTAGCTCGGACCTTCAGCTTGAAGTTGCTCTACTTATGGCGGGCATTCGCTAGTATGTACCCTAATTTTCGCCCTCAGTTGTTCAATGATCGGTACCCTCCTTGGCCTGAGGTCTTATCAAGATTATCTCAGTTCAGAGCACTCAAGTGTTCTGCTGTTCTACAATTCTGTCCATTTCTATCTGTACACAAAGGCCCACTGCTAACGTGGTAGTCAACATAGCAAGAAGAATGGTTGTCCTCAGCTGAAACAATCGGAGGTGCAAATCATCCTAGGCCGTGATCGCCGTCTCTGTAAATTGATCGACAATGCAGGTGATGGAAATCGGAATGCGATTGGATTCTGTAACTGCAAGTACTGATGGATGACATCGATTTACATGACATTGCGAGAAGTAGGTCATATCCTGCTGGATCATTCAGCGTGGACGACTAGTATATTGGAAGGGGACAGACCTGTGCGGACACTATCCCCCCTTTTCATTGAGATGTGAGGAGTCATCAACATTGGAAGTGCGCGCCGTTGGCTGAGCGGTCGAACTAGGGTGAATGATTCCAGTCCACGTAGAGTGGATACAATTGCGACAAGAACATTTGCAATGATGGACATCACCACCGCTTCAAACTGAACAGCAAAAAAATCTATAAATGATCAGTACGATGCAGCGATGCGGAACATGCCTCTCCTCGCTGTTGCGAGCAAATTTTCCAAGAATCTGGAGACCCAAACTGGTCAGTCTACCCTAGTCGACCTTTTGCAGATGCATGTATGCGGACTTACGCAATCAGAAAAAAGATCAATTCGTCGCTGAATATAAGGCAGATGAGTCTCGACTAGCCATTTGCAGGGAACGCGAGTTTCCGGCCGGTTCGAAAATCTGGAAATATCGAGGATTCAATTATCGGTGTACGTGATGACAGATCCAAGCAGCCTTGAAAAGAATTCCTAGCAGCCGAAATATGTCGATGGCAGATGGGAATGTCAGACTACTCACCATGTAAGAGGAACGGCCAAGAATAACAAAAACTAGGAAAGCCCACGACATATTTACCTTGAGAACGCACGGCCACGGGCAGTGTAAGGGGCGATATGAAAAGAAGTCGGTTGATTATTTGACTTAAATTCTGTTAGAGAGATCGATACTCACGTGCGAGGCGGCTTTTCCAAATACTTGGTTAAAACTATACAGGCCCTGACAATTGATCTGTCCTGACATTGAGGGCGACGGCAATGCAGATAACCTCATGGTCGGTCGAACCCGTTGGAACAGAAATAAGCCTCGCATTCAAGTTCCTATCAGGACAAATAAAAGACAGAAATGAATTGCCGATCGAAATGCAGCGAGGTGACAAAGTTCCATCTATAGATATCACGGTGGGAGGCACTGTATATACGGGACCATGAAACATGACTTACATACACAGACCCAAAAAACATATATAACTTTATAACATTTCTCGAGGTCCGCAGAGTAGATGGGCGACGCATGACGGTGTCCGTATCGTGCAAGCAAGCGAGAACGGCAGGCGAGGTATACTTTGCAATGGGAATGTTGAGAAGAACCGCGCAGCGAACTCTATTGTTGGCGTCGTTTGGGTCAAACAGACAAGCGACGAGTGGTAGGGAACACGCACACTGCGGGATCACAACTAAGAGTGTCGAGAAGGGCGTTGACGGCGGTTTGCCCCCTTTCGTCGACCTCTGAAGGGTCCTCCAGTGCGACAGCTATTGTACACAAACAGGGGGTTTCTTTGTCAGGTAAGCGCTCGATGAAGCCGCCCTCAGTATGTATATTGTAAATATCCTCGCTGTCAAGTACATTGGTGCGAGCGTTAGACGAGATGATGGATCGCGTACTCTACTTCACCGAGGCAGGCGACTATTTCAATGAGCAAATGGACAAAACGGCAACGGACAATCTTGTCCTGTGCGACGAGCCTTTGAGGAAAATTTGACGAGACGCGTGATGAAGGTGCTGCGGGGGGTATCGTCGTCGTCTTATCTCTGGAGCTGAACACCGTGTATGACACGACCAACCAGTCACCTTTCGCGTTCAAATAAGGGATGTGTGCGACAAAGTCGATGATTCGATCTGCCTGTGAGGCGCCCTTTTTGACGACGATGCGACAGAGCAGGTCGAAAAACGTGTCTTCAAATTGGCGTTCGCCGGTGAGTTTGATGCTTCGCCCGCCATGAATGGATTCTGTGAAGCGGCCTGAGCGTGAAGGTGAACTTTATGGAGATACATACTCTGATTGCCTCTGGCTCATGTGTGCGGGCCCGAAAGTAGACAGTTATCCCCGCACCTAGTGACCTACTACTGTACCATCGTCTGTCACGCGTCACACCGTTTTTTTTCTCGTCGGATTTTTTTTTTTTTTTTGAGATTTTTGGGATTTTTTGAGATTTTGGATCAAGTCACGTGATGACGAATCGATTGAGTATGTTATGTTTTGATTTCCTTTTTTGAACACCAAACCACGAGCTCATCATCTTGTACTTCATGACGCCGCACAGCGCCGCCAGCAGCAGAGATCCTGAAGAAGTCAGAAGGACCATTCGTACCCTTACGAGCCTTCTCCATCGGTTCAACGTGCAGGAATCGCCATCCAAGTGGCCCAAAGATATGCCTCCTATTCTACGTCACCTCACCACCTTGCTAACATGTGGCGAGAACATCGCAGTCACCTGTTCCATCGTCTCTGGCCGAGTTAGGGCCTTGGTCGTTGCAGAGAATCGGTCGCTCACATCGGCTTCGGACGCCATCTCTCTGAAAATGGTCAAGAAAGATGAACGCACCCTTGAAGCAGTGGTAAATGGGTAGGATCACCTCTAGCGTGCTCCTAGATTTGCCGAGTGATTGACTAATGGTTACCTTTTTGCAGACCGGCGAGCGTGTCTCTCACTTCCCACATCGCAGACGTGTGGACTGCCTTGTCTACTTTCAATGGTTGCGTCACCGATAACGATAGTCGGATGGGCCCCCTCTACCTTTTTTTTCTATCACGATGTTTCCAGAAGTTTCTTGCACGTTTCGAGGAGGGAAAGAAGTTATGTGGAGGCAAATGGCTGTATGAGGTGATTGACAAATGGCAGCCGCTGAATCGACCAGAGATCCCATGCAAATGGGTCGCTGTCCCCAAGTGGCTGCTCGATTACGATGGCCTGCCATCGATCAAGTCCAGAACGGACAATGGACCAGTCGAGTGGGAGTTTTCAGACGAGACGAAGAAACAATGGGCGACAGTGCTCAAGATTCTCTTGAAATCTTTGCACTATGCGATCGAACACGCCAAGACCACTAAACAAGCTCAGGCGATGAGTGATCTCCACTTTGCATGTCTTCGACTCTTCTATCTCCTTTACTGGGACGCGGGGGTTGCAAAAAGTCTGCTCACTCAGACAACCATAACAAATAGCATAGTAACCACCGTGCCCTGGAACGATACCACTTGTATGTATTTCATATTAGCTTGCTATGGGGACTACTTATAACGTGTTTTCAGTGACAGATCAGAATGGTGAGATTTCCTTACATTCACCCAGGCGATTCGGACTCACGAAACCAATCCAGACGAAGCGCAAGGACAGGATGAAATTGGTGAGTTTGGCCCGAACTCACATAATAATTTGCTCATGATAGTCAATACAGACGGTGAAATTGACGAGCTTCTCCAGGAACCCAATGAAACCAAGGGTCAGCAGGTCTATCGCTATCTGCAGGCGCTTGTTGCATGGCACTCTGCAGTACACAGGCTTTGCAGGGACAAATTGGTCCCGAAACTCTTGAAGAACATGGAGATTGGCATTGTAGAACTGCCTTCCTCTCTGTCCAAGGCTCTGTTGACTCCGCACCAAGTCACTGACGCACTTGTTGATCGGTGCCGATGCTTGGAAAGGTCTAGCCAGGATGTGCTAGCCATGTTGACGACACGCTATTCAAGTGATTTCGCTGGCCACATGCACGCAGAGGCTATGCTCATGGGACTCGTCACTCATTTTGGCGCTCTATCAGGTCAGGGGGGGGCGGTGGAAATTAAGAATGCGGAATGGATCCAGGATACCATCAAAGATGTATGTTCAACCTTTTGTTCTGCAGATCTCATGCCAATGTATTATAGCTCGTGGTTGCTGGGAGGGTAAACATCTCTGCCAACAGAAAGTGTTGTTGGTGTTGTGATTGGATCGCACTTCGCCTAGCCATGGATTTTGAGCATCCAGGCACACACGGAGTCATGTATCCATGGGATCCCCCTGTGGTGGGTATTAAATTGTCTGTCTTGGAGAGACTGGAGAAGCAGTTGTGGGTCGAGATGCAAAATGTTGTGTCTGGCGAACTCCGGGTGATGCGCCCTCGCCAATATCCAGAAAGCACTTTCTCTGACCTGCCATGGGATGCGATGCCTGTTCCACTCGACTCAGAGGTTACCACATGTACTGCCACACAGTACCGGCTGGCTACTGGTATTGAAAGCTTCACTGGTCACCCCTGGCCTACGTCGTGACATCTCTAGATCCTCCGACGATGGCAGTCATGCAGGGGCGCGTCTGGGACTGGAGCTTTCCCAATACACCCTTACAATTCCGAAGCCGACATTGATGATTGGACCACAGAGAGGTGCAGGATGACGCACGGGCGAGTATTGAAATGATGAGGTTTCCGAGTTACGCGAGGATCCGCGGCTGGTGATGCTTGTAGTTAGTACGCTAATACTGTAGGGTAGCCCGACCTATCAGCGTCAGCTTGCATCTCATCCGGATCGACCATCGGTTAGTTACGCTGATCCAGGTGCGGTAAGGATGGCCAGGAGCTGAAACGACGGGCACTGGGGGGACCCTGAATTTCAGATACTCTTAAAAGGCCCTTGCGTATACCCTCGGCGGTGACATTTGAATGGCTGTCGTCCCTTTTGCACAACTGCAGTCGTTGACACATTTTTCTGCTGTCTGAACGGACTTGTACTAGTAGTAGTAATGTCCAGCCTTTTATTAGGGAGCACAGCCACGAATGAGGTCGTTCACGTTCTCCCGGTCGGTGGCCTTTTTCTGTCGATCCACATGTTGCCAAGGTCATCCTCATCTCAGGCTGGAACGGCCGTTCTTCGACCCCAGTTATTATATATCCCCCATTTACAATTGGATCAGGTGGTAGCTTCTTTCTCCAGTCTCGCGTTCGTTCACATGCACAATTTGATTCTTGTTTCTCATGTGAATCACAAAGTAAGTGCATGCGGTCCGGCTCGCATTTTTGATTGTCACTGTCATTCCGAGCCAGTGTTGTCCCAAAAATATGATATAGCTTCGCCTCGGCTTCGGTTCCGGCGCTCTACTTTGAAGCCCAGATATCTAATGGGATATAAATGCCCCGCTTTAACCCGGACGTCACGATGCTCGGACCTTCAGTCAGGTGAAGAAGCTTGGGCAAAGGTTTCACTTATTCGCGTGTCACACGGTGTGTTTCTTCTGGAGTGGTGGGAATGGCCCATGAGATCCAGAAGACCAATGATCATGCCGTTATACACGCGTGTAGTTTAAAAGGACGAGCAGCCGGGACCTCTTCCACAACTTGAGCCGTAGCATTCGTGTCTGACATGCCCTCGTTCAAGAATCTGGTGACCTCCGTTAGTATTGCCTTTGGTGTATCCTCCGTGAGGGCTCTGCAGAATGGCGTTGGCAAGCTTCCAGGTAAGATATCTCACTAATCGTAACATGACAGGCGAGCTGATTATTACCAAGCTATGGGTTATAATGGTATGTGGCGTTTTAGTTTGAACCATCTCGGATCTGATCCAGTCGTTTTGGTAGCCTGGAATGCATTTGCAGTGGGTTATATCTGATGGACCATGTGTCGCCGATCGTTAATGGTTGTTGCTTATGTCGTATCAGTGCAACGTGAACGAGACACTCATACTTCAAACTGCTCAGTATATGAAAGATTACGGTCTCTTAGTGAGGTTGCTTAGCCTCGATCGCTTGACATTTCACCTTATAGTCTCAGGATGTTGGCTACAATCACGTCAACCTGGATGATTGCTGGGCAAGCAAGAACCGTAGTTCCACGGGCGAAGTCCTTTCTGGTCAATCTCAGGTGTTTGCAGCGCAAAACTGTTTCGCTGATTTCCATGATCCTAGATCCTATTCGCTTCCCAAACATGAACAATCTTACCCAACAACTACATTCGATGGGCTTGTGAGTGGAACAATCTTATTCTGGAGAACTCACCAAATGTCGACCGTGTTCATCATAGCTATGCTGGAATCGTAAGTTGTTTGCCGATCGGGCCGCGACATCTGATCGTTCCACTTTTGCCCAGTACTCTGATTCTGGCTGGTTCACCTGTCAAGGACTGCCCGGTTCCTTCATGCATGAGGAACAAGATGCTCTCACATTCCAGTCTTGGGGCTTTGACTTTTTGAAGTGGGTTTTATCATGGTTGCCTCACTCGCGAAATGTTGCTGACACACTCTGTAGGTATGATAACTGTGCTAGTTAGTGACTGGAAAGCTCTGGATATTGTTGTCATAGCAGCTGACACCAATCCTGCAGTTCCTTTTGATGATGTGATTCGAGAGGGTGTGGTCGGAAGTCAGTACCATATTCGACTATGACATCTGCAGCCTCATTCTGACATGCCACAGAGTACCGGCGAATGGCAGATGCGCTGGCTATGGTTGCTAAACAGACCGGGACCACCCTTACTTTTAGTTTGTGTGAGTGGGGATGGGTGAGTAAAATGTATGCGACGCTGCGACGTGCCACTCATACACAGTCCATAGAGTCAAGTCTGGCTGTAAGTAAGAAAAAAAATCAATTTCTCCTTCTATTCACAAGCCTTTATCGGGCTGTTGTAGCTGGGGTGCCTCCATTGCCCATAGTTGGAGGGTGAGTGCAAACACATGTCAGGGATGTAATCTCTGACCTGATCAGGTTGACGGTGATATTGGGCCTTCGTGGAGTTCTATCGCTACGATCATCAATTCGTAAGTTCTCCGTTGCACATTGTCTGGAGGGGGGTCAAACAGCCCACTAGCGCTTCCTTCATCACGCAAGCCACAGATTTTTACGGTCGCAACGATCCCGATATGGTACTTACCCTCATCAATGACTATGCTACGGGTTATTTACACGAAATCAGCTTGAAATAGGAAATGGTAATCTCACTTACAACGAAGCCAAGACCCATTTCACGGCCTGGGCGCTGATGAAAGCCCCATTATTGATCGGCACTAACGTGAGTTTTCATGGATGGATCCAACTGCATGCGTTATACCGTTTTATATGAATACGCGTGGTAGCTCGCGACCATCAGCCCGGAAATGTTGAGCATCCTCAAGAACACCGAAATCGTCGCCATCAATCAAGACGCGGTGTATGGTACAAGTATTTCGCCCTTCCGCTGGGGTATCAATGTTGGTTGCTATTCCGTCGCTTGAGCGGTGTACTTAGCCACTGTTGCAGCCTGACTGGACGTACAACTCTTCCTTCCCAGCTCAATTCTGGAGCGGTCCAAGTGAGAACGGGACAGTCTTTATGCTTGTAAGCATATGGTCCTCCAGATGGATACATCCTTGAATGGTCTGTTTTGCGATAGATTAACACCCTCGATGAACCTGCTGATTTGTTCTTCAACCTAACCGAGTCCCCGTGGATCCGTGCTGGCCGGGAGTATTCTGTCAGGGTATGTATTGCATCTTACCTGACAGTTTCAATGTTGAGCATGCCGCTTTTAGGATCTTTGGACCCACACCGACAATGGCACTGCTGTGCGTAATTATACCGCGGCCGATGTTCCTCCTCATAGTGTTGTTGCTCTCTTACTTCAAGACGCTGGCGACGAACCTGCGGGTCTCTGGCCACTGTGCGCCGGTGAGGCGGTAACACAATGCACAGCAGAGAACGGAACCAGGTACAACTAGAATATGACATTTCTGGGGATACAGAGTGTACATGTTACTCGGTTTGAAAATGTATTTTTTATACTTGCGAACGAGTACAATGGAACTGTCACCGGCAAGCATGGCAGCCACGATGGTGGGCGTCTATGTATACCGTAAATGGTGCCCACACATTACGCATTTTCCCCACACTGCGACTCGCTCTCTTGTACTTTCTTCTCACTACCTGGTAGTAAACGCATTCTACGATGGTTGCGCAGCCAGTAGGCGGTCAGGCGCAGTCAACAGACACCACACCCTTACTCGGTGAGTGGGTTTCTCCAAAGACCACCCACGTGTAGGAGCCGCGGTGGTGTGAATGGACGGGGACGACAGTAAAATTGATACGAGTTTTGTTGTGCAGGGGGGACGCAGCCGACACGAAATGGATCAAAAGGCTCAGTCTGGGGTGTCTTGACATTCACCCTCGCTGCAGCGCTGGGGTTGTCTGCGTTGTTGTTCTATCGGTACAATGTTCATCCTACGAACGACTTCGAGAGAGTGGGGAAGCTTCCAGGTGAGCATGCGATTGTCTGAGGGGTGCAGTGTCTGACACACATCGTTGACATCGACAGTCATGGGGTATAATAGTAAGTCATGAGATCCTGTTGGTTACAACTTTCAAGGTGCTCAACCTCGACTATCAGCTTGGAATGCGTACTATGTGAGTGGTCGTTATTCAGATTGAGTGGTCCAGTTCCATATTTTCTGGTAGTGTGCCATCAGTGAAGACCTTATCATCGAGACGGCCAAATTGATGAAATCCCTCGGTCTTCAGGTTCGTATGAAACAGCGTCGTGTGTGAGCTATGTATTGCTCACTACGGAATTCAGGATGCGGGGTACGACCATGTCAATGTTGATGATTGTTACTCGGAGAAGAAACGGAGCCCTGAGGGAGATATCGTCGCGAGTGCGTGGGTATTGCATGCGGTGCATACGAATGCATAACGTCATCATAGACCAGGCTAGGTTCCCCTCGGGAATGAAAGCGCTGACGGATCAGATCCATGAAATGGGCTTGTGGGTCCATCTGTGCATCTCACTTGCGCTGACATTTATGCCGCGGATCGTACAGCAAAGCTGGTATTGTGAGAAGTGATTTACTAGTTTTCATCTCTTTTGCCTAACGCTTGTTGCGACAGTACAGTGACGCGGGATGGTTTACCTGCCAACTGTACCCTGGGTCATACCAGAATGAAGCAAGGTGCGTCTATTCCTTGTGGGCAGAGTGATTCTCTCATGCTTTCGTAGAGACATTAAGTTATTCCAGGAAGAGTGGGGCTTTGATTACCTCAAGTGCGTGTTCTCAGCCCGTGAGATTGAGTTGCAGCCTAGACTCTTGTTTCTATAGGTATGATAACTGTGCTGTGCCCTTTGACAACATTACAAGGGAGAATATCATGGGCCGTGAGTTGGTTAGCGGATTTTTCATGTGCCGAGCTGATAATTATTGTCAGGATACGAACCTATGGCGAACGCCATCAAGGATCTCTCAAAATCTTCTGGAAAGCCACCAATATTCCTGTCGATGTGTCAGTGGGGAAGGGTATGATCATATACGTTATTCACGTGGTAGTAAACATTCATCTGTGTTCGATTAGGAGCAAGGGTGGTTCTGGGCAAGAAAGTATGGACAGAGTTGGCGGGTAAGTACTATAATGATGTATTCTCTGCTCCTTCGTAACCCTCTTTGCATGTCAGACAACGGATGATATTGGCAGGTCATATGTTGTGTAATGGGATTGCCACCTGACCTTGTCTCCTAGGAGCAAATTGGCAGTCCATTGCGAAGCTCATCAATCAGTCAGGAGTTTTCTGTCATCTATTCGAGTCGCACCCAGATTTTTTTCTAGGAATTCGTTTTATACCTGGGCAACCGACTTTTATGGCCACAACGACATGGATATGGCGAGTAATTTTACCTACAACTGAACTGAGACTCACATTTTTCTAGTTGGAACTGTGAGTGACATATCCAGTGTCGTATTTTCACTGCTTATACGGAACACAAGAGGGAATGGCGACCTGACGTATGAAGAAAGCAAGACACATTTCACCGCTTGGGCTCTCATGAAATCGCCTCTCATTTTGGGTCTCGACGTACGTGCTCTTTTCTGAAATATGAAATAAAGTACAGAAACGGTGTAATTTTTTTCAGCTGGGGTCAGCAAGCAATGAGTCACTCGAGATCCTCACGAATCGCGAAATTATCGCTATCAACCAGGATCCCGTCGTGGGCACCAGTATTTCTCCCTTTAGATGGGGTATCAATGTAAGCAACCGAGCGAATACTGTTTACTGCCCCGCTAATACGTCCTTAGCCCGACTACGTGAGCAATGCAACCCACCCCGCGCAGTACTGGAGCGGTGAAAGCCAGAATGGCACTGTATTCATGCTCGTGCGTATCGGGCTTTGTCCTCGTTCATCGCTGACACAAGGCATAGATCAACACCCTGGACGAACCCGCAGACTTGTTCTTCAACCTGACAGAGTCCCCCTGGATTCGAGCTGGAACACAATACGCTGTCCGCGTAAGTTTTATGGCTTCGACATGTTCGATGCGCTCACCTTGTGTGTTCAGGACCTCTGGACGCACACCGACAATGGCACCGCCGTGCGCAACTTTACAGCGTACGACGTCCCCGCACACGGTGTTGTTGCGCTGCTCCTGCAAGAGGCTGGTGATGAACCCGAGGGTCAGTGGCCTCCTTGTGCGCAGATCGAGTGGTGCATGAGTCAGGACGGGACAATGTACGATCCTGACAAGAAGTGGAATGCGGAAGAGCACTATTTGTGGCAGCAGCTGCAGCGAGAACTTTGAAAGGATGCGCGAGTCTCCTCGCCATGCACCGCAGATCTTTCCTATTCCTTCTTGAATAGCTTTGTCGATGTACATATACTTATCTCGATACCAACGAGACACTTGCGTACTTACTTCTTCTCGGGCACTCGGAATGCGTGAAATCGTGTAAAAAAGTCTATCCTGTAAACGATACCCAAGCAACGAGGGATGCCACTAACAAGACCGACGTCCATTTCCTGACATCCTTCCATCTCGTATCCCAAGCTTCACTCTCACCTTCGACCAACGGTAAAGTAGCATTGTGCCGAAGCCCATGGGAACTGTCTTGCAAGAGGACATGATCGTTTTCGAGAGGGGTATCCGTGTGCTGCGGTGTTTCCGGCGGTCGGTGGACGTCCGGCACACTTTCTTGGGTAAGAGGGAACACCTCCGCCTGAGCGACGCCTCCGAAAAAGTCAGTGATGAGCGTCTTGTCGAGTGGTCGTCGAAACAGGTCCGAGCGAACGCCCGGATGTGAGCGGATCACCTCCGGATTATAAAACGAGAACTATTTCATGTGTGAGAAATGTGTGAAAACGCGAGGCGATAAATGAATGTGCGTACAAAGTCCTGCATGGAAACCTGACTTGTCTTGTTGATACCTTCCATGAATTCGAGGATGAAGTGGGTATAGCTGTCGATGACGGAGACGCCAATGTCGTTGTCGTTTTCATGCTGTATGTGGGATAAGACTGGGAAGAGAGAGGTTGAACGAGGTAGGATACCGAGTAAGAGTTTTCTTCTATTTCAGAGGATCCGGTTGCCAAGATGTTGGGGGAGTAGAACTGCGAATACAATGTATTTGCCTGGCAGGTGTCGATCATGAAGAATATTTCGTTGTAACTAGGATGACTTAACCATTGATCTCGAGTGCGCGTATAATCACATACCGCTTTTTCTGCCACATCTGTTCAAAGGCGTCTGCAATGTCGAAGGCGCTGATCTCTTCGTTGTCTTGGAACTTGAGGAACTCGTTTCCACCGTGTCCGGTCATGTACACGAAGATATTTGAGCGGTCGTCGGTAAGCAGTCGTTTGGAACGCGGTACAGATGGGTCGACGCGTCCTACGTGGAAATTGAGTCCAAGAGAGAACATGGTGAGTCTCGACATACCCGTGAGCAGTCGGATGAAGTTTTCCACGGTTACTTCGTAGCCACGATAGTCTACTTCGATGTTGTCGCCGTAGAGGTCAAGATGACGCCCCGCCTGTGCATATACGCTCCCGGGGTATTTGTTGCGCGTGTTACAGGCGGCGTCATCAGCGAGCATGAGTATGATGTTGGAGTCGGGGATTCCGAGACGCTTCACGGTGCGATACCTGGATAGAAGGGTATATATTATGACAATATGCGAGAATAAGGGCGTGATTACATTCCTAGGGCGTTCGCCATGTGCTGAGAAACGTTTGGATCAGAAGTTCATTGA
>JBBPLG010000757.1:0-13972 GCA_038089695.1 Xanthoconium separans | reverse complement strand
ATCGTGACGACGGCGAATCAAGACCCGCTCCTGTCGCACATCCCCATCATTGGCATCGACATTTGGGAGCATGCGTTTTACTTGCAGTATCTCAACGTGAAAGCCGACGTGCGTTTCTTTTTTACTCTCTTTGTCGTGATCCATGTGTATGTTGACGTGCGGCGATGCAGTATCTCAAGGCGATATGGAACGTGATCAACTTTGACGAGGCCGAGGTCAGGTACAAGGATGCTGTTGCGGGCGGGACCAAGTTGTGAAGAACGAAGGCGTCAAAATGTGTACTAGATAAATTCGAGTGTACGATGTACAGCATGAGCATGGCAAATATATGTATTCGGTGTCGACTCGCGCAGCTTCCTGTCTTCAAACAGGTGTGGCATTCTTGCCCAACGTTGGCTCCCGCCTATCATTTTTTCGACGAGTGAACCCCTCTTGGCGTCAACGACAAAATGAATGATTAGCGCGCGCTTGCTAGTTACGTAAATACAACGAAGTCATTGTAGGAACGTCACGGTATTGGTATCTCGTCCAACTCGATGGGCAGCGTATCAACCTGCGCTCGGCGAGCTCTGGCAAAACCTCGATCATACTCTAACGCGTTCCCTCGATCGACATGCTATCGCAGGCTTATTCGGCTCCCACAAGGATGAATCGACTCGGATGATAGTCAAAAGGTCCCGGAAACCGGGTGGCAAAGACCATGGCCTCGTGAATACAAGCGTCATCCACGACGCCAGCCCAATTGAATAAGTGGTTTTCGTGACGACCCACGCTGGGTTCGCGATATCGATGGCGTATGTCGCTGATACTGTGACACACGCAGCTACTTGCGTTGAAGGAAGGGGTGATGGCATGCGATGCAAGTTATCCAGGAGAGCATGCCAATCGACTAACACGATGTCGGGAAACCAAATGGTTTAGTGTTCAATGCATCACGCGGCACACCCCCGTCGTACCAGCTCATGTGTATCAGCGTTGGTGCCAAAGACCAAGGTATGCTCTGAGTTGCGTCCCCGCAGGATACCAAATCTCTTTTTCATTTGAATTCAGCGTTGGCTAGTCTTGGGCAGCACCACCAGCGAGGCGCGAAGATTTCGATCGATGCTACGATGCGTGTCGATGAGCAGTGTTAGTGAACATTATCGAGATCACGCCACATGCGCGATTCCCCCAGTGATGGAAAGCCGTTCGCACCCCGATTGTACACTCATTTTGCAAGAGAGCTGACCCCCATGTCCTCATGCTCAACGAAGTGCATGAGCGCTGAGATTGCAGGCAACTTGACACATAATGATGTACACGGAACCAAAAGTAATGATGACAAGATATTGCATCTTCTAGGAGGAATGCAAATTCTAATCGGTTTCCTCCAAGGCTTTCTCCTCGAGGATCTCAGAGGAACTGCGAGGACTTTCATCAAAAAATGATTAGCTATAACACAAACATACGTACGTGGTGTTCTTGGCATCTTTAACAGCATGCTCATGGAGAATATCAATGGCACTGTACAACCATAGCGGCGCTAAGGGCCATTCCACCTGATCAATGTTATCCAAAAATCCAACGATCAATGATAACAAGGGCGTACGTTGGAGCTGCTTTGCATTGCGTACGGATAGAGCGGATATGAGAAGTGGTCGGTGATCTTGTTTGGCTGGCTGTTGCGTTAGTGTCAACATCGACCCCCATTTTATAGTCACCCATGGAACAAATAGGGCACTACACGTAACGTATACACTGCAGGTGGGAAGCACCTTTACATTTCAGCGTAAAACGGCCCGGGCATAGTGAGATCAGGCCTCGATTCATTTCTAGATTCGGCCTAGTTCCCTTATATCAAGGAAGGTTCCTTTAGAAGGACTGAATGTATGTATGGAAGTGTTTCAGGTGATAGAACATTGACTTATCAGAAAGCCATGCGATGTGTAATGCGAGAACACCGTTGACAGTCTATGAAATAAAATGACTACAAGGAAGCGAAAAGAAAACCGGCACATACCGAATCGCAAACTACGCAGAGTGTGAACCATTGCAATTCACCCGATGAACCAGACCACATTCAAGCTGGAAGCTGATTTCAAATTGTCGGTGATCAGCAGTGGTTGTTCGAGTTCGTGTTCGCAAGCTTCCGGGAACGACACCTTTCACCTCACTGAATCTGTTGACTGAAGGTACGCATAATCTATCGTCACTTAAGTGGACGGCGACAATACACAGCTGGCCCTATCCAGGAAGCGATGAGCAATAATGGTCTCTACGCCAATGGATCAGAATAAAATTAGATGCAACGTTAGAACGGTGCTCATACAGAAGACGAGGAACACAGAACCTACGACTGACGGCGTCCAAGGACCAGGAAGTTTCTGGCTATTTTAAGAACCGCAATGCTCGACCGAAAGTCGTCCGGGTTTGAACTATAAGTTTG
Organism: Xanthoconium separans; assembly: GCA_038089695.1. Taxonomy (NCBI): domain Eukaryota; kingdom Fungi; phylum Basidiomycota; class Agaricomycetes; order Boletales; family Boletaceae; genus Xanthoconium; species Xanthoconium separans. Next base: position 11,547 of record JBBPLG010000757.1, on the reverse strand, counting down.
GTTTCAGATTGTCGGCAGCAATGCGTTGCACATGCCAAGCTAACAAACTAATTGAAACCCGCCAAACAGATGTTTCCCGCTGTGGCCGAGGGATGCCAAGGGCAAAGAAAAAGGGAACGCAAAAATCAGCGAACAATTGGTTTGCATTGCAAGTAGCAAAAATTAGCGGAGAAAATAAATGAAAGTATAAATTCGGCGTGCTTGAGAGACGCGAGCTCACTTGTAGGATTATAGGAAGATAAATTGTTCCGATCAAGGAAGCGAATAGGCAAAAGGTGGAAATACAGGCGTCTCGAGGCGAGTTGAGGTGTATTGTTGAATAGGGTGAATCTGGGCATGATCTGGTCTCCACTGTACTGTATGATTTCAGCTCTTTGGCGGCAATCAACCATTTTCAGTCGTTATCGGGCAGCTGCTCACCAAAGCATCTATCTGGATCTGCGTGTACCATGTCGACCACTGAGCAGGCGTTATGATTCCGAAAGTTAGTCTGAGATTGTTGTTCCGACCATCTCTCTGGAATCAGATGATATTCTTGTTCGCTACAGCGCGGGCACCTGAAACAGTGTTGCCCTACGAGGGTTGTCCTTTGGTATGCAATTAAACCCTCGGAGGAACCTATGAGAGCGATAAGAGCCCCAAACAAGAGAGATAGGTGAAAAAGTGGAGAAATATGTACGTGGTTGAAGCGAAATGAAAGGCAAACTTATCAGATACGCTCTCGCTCGAATTTGGCTGGAAATTGATCTTCAAATCGTCACAGTCGGTCGCAGTGAACCCGTGATGATTGTTGTTGGGCTAGTGACTCACCAACTCGTACGGCTTGTGACACGGTCGGTCTGCTAGGTTGTATGCACATATTTTACCCGTGCATCGGTTGTTACCTTTCCAAAGACAACTTGGTGTATGTTCTGAGTCAAATCCGGCCTGACGTCGTAGTAAGTACAGCCATTGCCGAACGTAGCTAGTCTCAGGTCCATCCGTTGTGGTGAAACGTAGCCATGGTGGGAAGTTTCCGGAGAGCACGTTTGGTTCAACGCAGGGAATTGCTTCTGAGCCACCAGGGCGGTCGATCGCGAGTCCATGGATTCGTTCTCTGTTTGCGAATTGGACGACCGAGGCGACAGGGTCTGGCAGATGTCGACGGTCGGGACCTCGTGCATGCCGTATCTTGGGGCTTGGTCTCTCGCTCCCAAGTATGTGGTGTTGTTCTATCGTCGCGCGCCATGCAGGACCAGAGAGTCGTTATCACTTCCTTTAGTGCTCCCAGTCACCAGCAATACCTCCAACGTGAACTCGCATGGTAGTTTGGCTTTATTGGCCGTGGGACGCCACAGTGCCGAAAGGACGGATACGCAACGAGATTACATGCCACTGGTACGTCGGAGTTGGTGCCCACTTTCCGTTTCCAGCTTTACTAATGCTATTTTGTCATCAGACCTTCGCAGTATCATTGCAGTCTTCACTTGGCAAACGCGTCGACTACCGATTTGGAGGCCGCTTACACGCAGCAGAACGCACAGCGATGCCGTAGGACGCCCTGTTTCTACAAAACCAGTGGTGCACGAATCCCGGAACATGATCGGTACGTCCCTGATAACTTTCCGTTTGTTTGTCGGTGTGCATACCGTGCAGGAATGGAGTACACTGCTTTTTCCAGGGTCCCGACAAAACACGCCTGCAAGATGCCTCTAGCCGTGATGTTTGAACCTCGGTTCTTTCGTGGATCGTGTGTTCGTGGTTAACAACAATAATTCACGCAGAAAAATCTTGCCCCCTTGTCGAGGTTTGCCATTTCCGCTGCTGCCCGTATTGCCGTACTATATGCTAACGTCTGTTTCAGACAACGGTACAACAAATCCATTGTTGGATCCCTTTGCGAACAACAACGGAGAGGACAGATGTGCTAAAAGCGCTATCGACCTACTCGCGGACAGTTCCGGTAAGACTTTGGTCCAATTTTAGCACTCGTGTAGTCATTACTCCCCACTAGCTAGTACCTGTGGGATCTATACTGGAGGTTTACCCGTACCGCAATGAACACCTGACCAAAGAACCATCTTTGGTGTGAAAGATGTCCAGCCGTGCAATACCTGGCGACCGCAGCCATAACAGGCACTCGGAACTGATTTGTGCAGGGATGTCTCTGAGATCATCGCATTTTACCCGATAAGAGTAGTAATGATCCGCTCTCTTCCGCTCATTACCATGCCTGGCTGGGTTTGTGCCGAGATCGTTCCTATGATCGTTCTAGAGTTTCTCACTTTTAAGATGCTAGTCGAGGTATTTCCGCTAAAGGGTTTTGCCACTATATAACTGTGCAGTCACTGGTTACCTTTTCCTCCTGGTTCTCTTCCTGACTTGTTGACCTTCTCCTCCCTCCTTGCCGCTCCAGAGCAACGCAGCATCTTGAACGAGAACTCTGACTCGGATCGAATTACCATGGTTATCGCCAAGAACCACCGCGCGTTTACATTGGGGCAATTCCCAATCGACCAAGACAGAACTGTGAAAGTTGTCGTCATAGGTGCTGGTTACAGCGGAATTGCAGCAGGAATTAGGTACCGAGTCTGTGGCTTTGCGAGTCTTCTGACGTGAGTCGTAAATCTTCTAGGTTCCCTCAGCGCGTGAAGAACATCGATCTCACAATTTACGACAAGAATGCTGGCGTGGGAGGAACTTGGTACTCCAACAAGTACCCGGTTGGTACTTTTTCTACAAAACCTGCAGCTGAGCTCACGATCTTCTGTCCAGGGGCTTTCGTGCGATGTCCCTTCTCATACAGTACGTCTTTGTGACATCCTCGTGCGCTAAAAATGTCCTTTCTCACGCGTAATATCAAGTATCAATACACGTTCGAGGTCAATGTGAGCGAATATTTATCCTTCTTTTGACGTACATGCAATAACCTCTGTAGCCTGAATGGTCGTCTTTCTATGCACCTGGTCCCGAGATCCGTGCCTATTTGGAACGCGTGGTTGACAAATACAAGCTTATGCCTTTTATCAAACTCCAGCACGAAATCGTTCATGCGCGATACGACGAAGTGCAAGGAAAGTGGTACCTGAGAATTCGTCGACCAAGCTCTGAACACACGGGAGAAAATCCGTCGTATGAGGAATTCGAGGATAGCGCAGACTTTGTTTTTTGCGGTGCCGGAAATCTGAGCCGGTGGTCGTGGCCAGACATCGAAGGGTTGAAGGACTTTGGGGGGAAACTGCTCCACACGGCCAACTGGGATATGGACAATTGGAGAGAAGGCGTCAAGGATTGGAAGGATAAGACGGTCGGCGTGATTGGCGTCGTGAGTCCCAAACCTTTGTTTCCATATCGTTCGTTGATTCGTTCTAGGGTTCGTCTGCCATACAAGTTGTGCCAGCACTCCAGCCGTACGTTGGAAAACTGTACAACTTTGTTCGCGGCAAGACCTGGCTGGTACCCCCGTTTTTTGCTGATAGGCTATCCGAGATGACCGGTCGTGACCCTGGCAACGCAAACTGTATGTGCTCGCCAAGTTGCAGGTCGTCTACCCAACTCACCTCGTGTCAAGATACGTTTGATGAACAAGACAAGGCGAGGTTCCGCAATCCTGAATTTTACGAAGCATTTTGCCATCAGCTACAAGCTGAACTGAACGTGAGTACTTGCGCTTCAGGTTTGCCGTGCTTCTAATTTTCCAACAGTCCGTACACAGTTACACCCTGCGAAACCCGGAACGGGAATTGGCAGATCGTAATCAATTCACAGAACATATGAAGCAACGATTGGCAAAGAAACCTTGGATAGCGGACTATAGTGCGTTTAGAACTTTCTTTCTTGCGACCACGGATCTGAACTGTTGGACAAGTTATACCCAGTTTCCCTGTCGCATGTCGCAGACTCACCCCTGGCCCCGGTTACCTGGAAGCTTTGTGTGAAGACAATGTAAGTATTTGGAGTGTCGTCGCTCGATCATTGGCTGAAGGAACTACTAGGTCGATTTCGTCCCAATGGATATCCGACGCGTCACGCCTACTGGTATCGAAACTCTGGACGGACAACACTACGATCTCGACATTCTCATTTGTGCTACCGGTGTGTGGTTTGGTATCAATGCATATGATCGATAGCTAACCCGGCACATAGGTTACGATACAAACTTCAAGTTCCCCTTCCCTGTCGTTGGTCGGTCCGGGCTGACGCTGCAACAACGCTACGACCCCTACCCCGTGACGTGTCTCTCGATATGTACCGACGGATTTCCCAACTGGTTCGGTTCCCTTGGTCCCAACTCCGCCATCGGCGCCGGTTCCCTGCTCATCATGATCGAACGCGAGGTGGATTATGCTGCGGCCGTCCTGCTCAAGATGCAGCGCGAGCGACTGAAGAGCATCGAAGTCAAGAAGGAAGCCGTCCAGGACTTTGATCAATACCTCGAGGTAAATGCACGCCTTTCCCCCGTCATCTTGGCCGACGCTGACAGGCGATATATTAGGCTTACTTTCCTGGGGTACGTGTCGACACCTCACGCGAACGTGGCACCAAACTCACGCACATCAGACCGTGTACGGTGCGCGATGCCGATCGTGGTATAAAATGGGCAAAGAGGATGGCCGCGTCGTCGGGCTGTGGCCAGGCTCGTGCCTGCATGCCATCCGCGCCTTTGAACGTCCACGTTGGGAGGATTATGATTACGAGCGTCTCGATGACGGCGTGCCCAATCGGTTCTATTGGCTCGGAGACGGCTCGACGTACAATGAAAAGTATATGACGGGCGACCGTACGTGTTTTGCTTTTGCTTTTACTTTTTTTTTGCGTATCGCTGGGCGTGCTGACGCGTGTGCTTGCAGGCGCGTGGTATTTGAGTGAAGAAGAGGTGGATTATCCGCCAGGTGTGTCGCTTTCGGCGTATTCAAAAATATACATCGTTTTTGGCTATCTAACAGTGATGCAATTCCCAGTGCTAGGCCATTCCCTCGACGTCATTGCGCCACTCTCGAACGGAATGGCATCCGGGTGCACAGACACCAATTGAGGACATGTCCTCAGTCACTCGTTCGTTATTGCTGTAATCTACATTGATGGAGAACAAGAGTACATGGAGCACGATAGTATTATTGCTACACAGAACGTATGAACTAGGTCCTTGCAAAAGCGATGTGGATAATACCATCATCTCTCGAGTTTCAGATTTCAATGTGATCTACATACACATCGAAACCAGTATATATATGCGGGAGACATTCATGAAGGATCGTGTTCACGGTTATACATCGTGGTGCACGTACTGAGTCACTAACACTTCGTGTCGTCAATTTCCCAGAGGCCATATGTTCCCAACTTCTGCACGTACCCACAAATTAGTTAGTGCCTCCCCGACGAAACCAGTTACTACGACGTACGAATTGGTAACACTCGTGGGGACCAGGGAACTCCAACCCACGGAAACGGACTGGTGTAGTCGCACAAAACTCTCGCCAGTCACTCCCCTCTGGGAGGTTTTCCAGGTAATGTTCGATACGCTGTGGGTGAAATACGAAAACCACGCAACGTCTACGGAAGTCAAGCTTACCCGTTTGCCCGATCCGGGAGAAGTACAGCCCTGAAGAGATCGTCAGTTTGACAAAGTACGAGATCGATGAGTCCAGAACGTTCTTGCCTTGTCCTTGTACCGGTTCCAGAATGTCGTACAATCTGGTTCACGTTGATCGATCTCCCATCTCCCAATGACAACACCAGGACCCTGGTGCGTCATCAGTACTGGGGATACTCTCAAGTCAGCATCGCCTACCTTATCTTCGCAACTCTTTGGTAGATACGAAGTTCCGTGGACTTCAAGCGGTGTAGCCTTGCATGCCTCCACCCGATGTTCCCAAGTATCCGGTAGGTTCATGAGTTGTGCAGTGTACTCGCGGGTCGCATACGTGGTGCATGTACGTGCCTTGATGCTATCCCAGAACATGTTGAGTTTCTGTCGTTCTTCCGTCTCGCGCTTCCTGCGCTCCTGCTCCATGCGATCATGGTCTTCGACTTCACGCTGCCACTTTTGTCGCTCATTTTCTCGATGTTGGTTTTCGCGGCGCTCCATCTCTTCGCACTCGCGTTTATGAGTCTCTGCCTCTTGATCCCACTTCTTTCGGACCCTTTCTTGACGCTCTTCTTCTTCATGTGCCTTGCCTGCGACTTCCTGCCTGTGCTCTTCGGCCTCCGTAGCCCATTCTTGTCGAACCCTCTCTTGACGCTCGTTTTCCTTCTGAACTCGACGCGCCTCGTCCCTCTCGTGGTATTCACTCTCGCGCTGCCACTGCTCCTTGATGGCCTCGTGCCGCTGCACCTCGAGCGCCCATTGTTCGCGAACGATAGCGTGTTGCGCCGCCTCTTTCTCCCATTCGCGACGCATGGCGTCCATGGTCGACGGATACAACGGACAGTAGTACATGTGTAGAAATAGGTTGACGCCGACGACGAGGACCGCCAGAAACGTGCCAAGCCAGATGGCACACTGTGCGACGAGCCGACGCCTGTCCTGTGGTTTTCCAGGTAACAACGGCGTGCTCTCCGACCTGACACCATGAACGAATGAGACGATCAATGACGCGAAGAGAGAAGGCGCTTGCCGACATGGAGGAAGAACGACATACCTGTAGACGACCACCGGACCTGCTGACGAGCCATGAGTACTACTGCCCTGTGGGCCTTGGTCGTATCCAAGCGTCTTGGATTTGTGTCTGTAATGCAGAGCGCCCCGGTCACGTTCGACTGGGTTGGGATAGCACGCGTTGTGAACGCCCGTAGGAACTCACCGAGTCATATTTGACGATCGTGTCGCGATGTCGATTGATAGAAGTCGCCAAACGTAGCACTAGTATGATGTAGTAGACTGGCCTTTCGCTGTGGAGCGTGCTGGCACTCGGAGCTGGCGGGAAAGTGCGGCGATTGAGGGCAGACGTTTGAAGCCAGCACGAGGCAGGTCGAAAAAGGAGTGTGAGTGACGGAAGCGGCGACGCTGTGATCTAGGATGATAATATGAGCTCATGAGCGATGGTAGAGCTAGCTGCCAGTGAGGACTTCGGCATTACTTACTGCGGAAGCTCAACAGAGCTGGAGAAGTCGAGAGAACCTCGTGCTGACGACACTGGCAGGGCGCATTTGAGTGACGAAGAGGTGCAATGTCGCTCTCGGCGTATTTTATGTAGAAAATATCGTTTGGCATGGTAATTCTCAGTGCAGGGCCATATAGCATCTCTCGTCATGACGCCAGGAATGATCTGAGTAGATACCAAACTGAGGACATGTCCTCGGTCACTCGTTGGGGTAATCTACAATCTAAAATCAATTCCACTGAATGGCGAGCGAGGGTACATCGAACATGAGATTCATCATTGTTATACAGGACATATGAAACAAGTCCTTCCAGAAAGCGATGTGGATGAAAGCATATAACGCAAACCGAGTTGTCGGAGAATGGTTTTTCTCCAGTTTCAAGCATCAACCCCCCTCAAAAAAAACAGACTTCAGGCGCCTTATACCTGTATGCACATATGCACAAACATTCAGTCGTGCTCATGATTGACTGAAACATATGTACACGTACCGTGTCACTGACAGTTCGCGTCGTCGATTTCCCAGTGGCCATATGTTCCCAAGTTCTGTAAGTACCCACAGATCGGTTAGTGCCTCCGCGACGAAATCAGTTGCTACAACGTACGAATTGGAAACACTCGTGGGGACCTGGGAACTCCATCCCATTGAAATGGGCTGGCGTCGTCGCACAAAATTCTCGCCAGTCGCTCCCCTTTGGGAGGTTTTCCATGTAATGCTCGATACGCTGTCAGTGAAAATATGAAAACCATGCAATATCTACAGGAGTTAAGCTCACCCGCTTTCCTGATCCGGGAGACGTACAACCCTGAAGGGATCATTAGGTTGGCAAAGTATTAGATCGATGAGTCTAGAGCGGTCTTGCCTTGTCCTTGTACCAGTTCCAGAATGTAACACAATCTGGTTCACGCTGATTAATCTCCCATCTTCCAATGACAACACCGAAACCCTGGCCACGTCGTCAGTACTGAGGGTACGCTCGAGTTGGCATCGCCTACTTTATCTTCGCAACTCTTTGGCAGATGCGAGATTCCATGAACTTGAAGCGGTGTAGCCTTGCATGCTTCTACTCGATGTTCCCAAGTAGCTGGTAGATTCATGAGTTGTGCAGTGTATTCTCGGGTTGCGTATGTGGTGCATGTATGCGCTTCAATGCTATCCCAGAACATGTTGAGTTTCTGTCGTTCTTCCGTCTCGCGCTTCCTACGCTCCTGCTCTAAGCGATCATGGTCTTCGACTTCACGCTGCCACTTGTGTCGCTCGTTTTCCCGGTATTGGTGCTCGCGGCGCTCCATCTCTTCGTGCTCGTGTCTATGAATCTCTGCCTCCCGATCCCACTCCTTTCGAACCCTTTCTTGACGCTCGTTTTCCCTCTGAACACGACGCGCTACGTCCCTCTCATGGTATTCCTTCTCGAGATTCCACTCCTCCCTGATGGTCTCGTGCTGCTGCGCCTCCAGCGCCCATTGTTCGCGCAAGACAGCATGTTGCGCCGCTTCTTGCGTCCATTCGTGACGAATGGCGTCCCTGGTCGACGGATACAGCGGGCAGTAGTAAAAGTGCAAAAACAGGTTGACGCCGACGACGAGGACCGCGAGCAACGTGCCTAGCCCAATGCCGCACTGTGTGACGAGCCGACGTGTGTCCTGTGGCCTTCCAGGTAGCAACGGCGTGCTTTCCGACCTGGCGTGCGAGACGATCAACGAGCGCTTGTCGACTCGGCGTGAAGAACGACATACCTGTAGACGGCCACCGGACCTGATGACGAGCCACTAGTAGTGCCCTGCTGGCCTTGGTCATATCCAAGCGACTTAGATCTGTAAAGTAGAGCGCCCCGGTTACGTCCGACTAATCTATGATAGCAAGCGTTGTACACGCTCGTAGGAACTCACCCAAACATATTTCTTCCAGAAAGACAATCGTGTGCTTAGTATGTGATTGATAGAGACTCGCCGAACGTAGCACAAGTACACCCGCACCGAAAAGACGACGTAGTAGGCTGGCTTTTCGCTGTGGAGCGTACTGGGAGCTGACGGGAAAGTAAGGCAAATTGAGGGCAGACGTTTGAAGCCAATTGGGTCACAGCTGTGACTGGTCACACTCTCAAAGTCACGAGGCGATACCATGAGTGATCGCAGAGTTGGAGGAGAACTTGGCTACCAGGGACAAATGGTTTTCTCTCAGACACGGTAGACGTTCATCAGAGCTGGAAAAGTCAAGAAAATCATAATCAGGTACAAGATCGACAAGTACTGTACTAGTACAAAAGGAAACCATCGCGTGCATAGAAAGGTGAATAGCTGTTAGCAGTTCAGAGAATCATCAATTTCCCACAGACCATACGTCCAAGATTTCTGTGAGTGCACGTAGATCGTGAGCGACGCCCAATGGTGTACATGCCGGATTACACGCACCCACTGGTGGCACTTTTGAGCGCCAGCAAACTTCATACCATGGAAACGAACTGGAGTGGTCGCACAGAATTCTCGCCAGTCGCCACCTGTTGGAAGATTCTCCAGATAATGCTCAATGTGCTGTGAAGTATTAGTCAAAATGAACAACACTCCTTGGGAAGGTCTTACCCTCTTCCCTGATCCTTCGGATATGCAACCCTGGAATGTTTGTTAGTGCGACACGGAGTCAATGTGGGAACTAAAGACTTGCCTTGTCCTTGTATCGGGTCCAATAGGGTTTGCAATCAGGTTCGTTTGTATTGATCTCCCAGTGACCGATCATAGTGTCAGCCTATTGAATAACGTCAAACATCCCCTTATGCCGCAACAAAGGCAACGTACCGAGACTTCACAACTCTTTGGCAAGTGTGTGACCCCATGGACTGTGAGAGGTGTGGCTCTGCATGCCTCTATACGTTTTTCCCAATCCATCGGCATATTCATAAGAACAGCAGTGTATTCCCTCGTCCCATAACTCATGCACTGATGGGCATGCACGTGACCCCAGGACAAGTTCAGGCGCTTGCGCTCATCTTCCTCACGTTCCGCGCGCTTTTTCAATTTTCGTTTATGCTGGATGTGTTCCTGTTCCCACTCGTGACGGACCGCTGCCTGCCGTTCTTCCTCCTGAGCCCAGACAAGCTTTCGCTCCACTACCTGTCTCTCGTGCTGTTCTTCCTCCTGAGCCCAGGCAAGCTCTCGCTGCGCTACCTGTCTCTCGTGCGCGAGGAGCTCCTCATGACGGACCGCTGCCTGCCGTTCTTCCTCCTGAGCCCAAGCAAGCTCTCGCTGCGCTACCTGTCTCTCGTGCGCGAGAAGCTCCTCGTGCCATTCTCCGCGAATCTGTTCCCTCGCTTGAGGGTCGGCAGGATCATTGCAATATGTAGTAGGCATTGTACACATCCAGAGAGCCACGGTAATGATAAACGTGGCGAGTGCGACGAGCCACGGGGAATGCATCTGTGATGCGGTCGGTTTGAATGACCTAAACCGTTTACTTTGTCGAGAAACACCTCATGTTTCAACAGGAATGGACATCTAAATATATACGAGGTGCATGCTTACAATGGGGACCCAGGGGGATCCATAGTCAACTGGCCGCCAAGGTCTATCGCCTCATTCCTGGATGCAAAGCCGTCGGAACACGGCAGAGGAGAGGGCACGGGAGAGGGCACAGAACTGACATCCCACATCAGTTGTAGTCAGACGGCTCGACACTGGAAGTCCACATGCCTGCAAGTGGTTGTGCCATCGTTGGTGCGCTGGGCGATTATCCTGACCATCAATCAAATCCGAGCTTCCTACAAGACCTGAAATCCGTAGATCAATTTCAGTGCAACATGTCATGATACGGACCGTGTACTTGCCTAAATATTGCGCTTGAAACGGATTGGAGTGGTCCGCGTGATCGAAGGCAGTAGGAAGTGGGCTGTTGGGTTGTGTACGGGTATTCCCGACTTGAATTTCAAATTTTCCTCACGATCAAGGACCGCATCTTCCATGGAAATGTCATCGTTTGGAATGCGTTGCATCGTTCCAAATCTCGAGTCCCTGCCTAGGAGGTACGATATGTCCCCCTTTATGCTAGTACTAATACCGCGGTGTCTTCGGAGAAGCAGCCAAGTGTTACGAGTCTGCCAACGTCTACCGACGGCCCCTCGCTTGGCAGACTCGTGGCTAGAAGAACAAGCCCCTTGATCTTGCTCGGGCTGACTTCGACGAACCCAGTGCAAGCTCAATTCACATCGTGCTGACGTTGGGGCTGGCGGTAGCAAGGATTTTTTGTTACTCCCTGCTATGGAGATCCAACTCTGTGGAGGTGCGTGGTCTGGACGTTCGGGTTACACTACAGGCGGGTCCGCTCGTCACCAAGTCTAACGCTATGTGATGAGTGGCACTTTCACAGGCATTGAATCATATATTGGCTCGCCTGTCGATGACCCACTTTCATATTGTTTCATATTTTCTTGGAATGAGGAATATATGCCTTATGGTGTGTGTACGTATCATCTAC
>JBBPLG010000756.1:0-13977 GCA_038089695.1 Xanthoconium separans | reverse complement strand
CCTTTCACTCTGGAAAGGGATCCTTCAAGCTGGTGTTGGTATGTTCTAAAACACTTATGATATTTGATATGTATAAAATATATCATTATAGATATCATCTTAATCACAGAACACTCTTTCTTTCTGTGTCAGCAAAATGCTCCTGAACCAATCTTGTCTGCAGCTCAGAAGTACAAGGCAGCAGATTCACAGAATATTGTTAGACAAGCTTTGAAGCTGGTCATCAATCACTATGGCACACTGACCCAAGATGAGAAAGTGGATATGGTCACTAACATTGTTCTTCAGAACCGCTTGTATGTGTTCAATCCATTCTCCACTATTTTCTTTGATACTAGTTTTATCTAGACCTTCTACAAACTAAACAAGAGGATGGTTGTAGATTGGGTTGTGGCAGGGGGTGGACCTTAAAGTTTGTATGGTGGTGCAAAAGAAAGAAAATGACATACTTTAGAGTCTGGAAGTTGTGGAGAGTGTCTCAACAATCATGAATGTTCATCTCTTTATGCTGTTCTTTACTGTACTTGTCCCAAGAGCAATGACAAACTGAGAGAACAATCTCAAACTCATGGATGCAAGATTGGATGTCAGAAGTAACTGTGTTGTTCCTGACAATTTTTGACACACCCTGGGGAAAGCTTCATACATATTATTCAAATATGTAACAATGGCACAGACCATTGTTGCCAACTTGTGAGTGGGTTGAACAAATTTTTTTTTTTCTTGTTTTGCATCTGCCATCATTCCACTATGGAAGGCTGGACAACTGTACTCCTCTGGCATAGCAGAGCATGTAACAACCACACCAATAAGCTGTCACTCAACCTATCACCTTTGTTCAACTGGATCCTTGTGGATGACTGTCACTACACATTTTGTAACAAACTTGAATTCAATTGCCTAATTGACCATTCATTAACACAGGCATTCCCACAATTTTCTGCCCTGCCCTCTATGGGTCCAGGAATACTTGTGGTGATGCAAACCTCCAATTCCCACATGATTTTGTTCTTATCCATTGCTACTGCTGCCCTCACTCAAGTCATCATCCACCTGCACTGGGCTCCTCCACAGAGCTGGCAAATGAGGTTATACACCACACATACAGGCATTGGCTTAAACACATGGAACAGGAGTTTAGAGTAAAGGGATGAACCATGACCACTCACAGCAACATCTTCATTGTCTTTATCATTGTCATTATTGTTGTGATCCGTCATATCCTCCTGACCATGTGGCATGACCTCCACATTGCCACCACCTTCCTCTGCTTTCCAAAACATGTCATTATCCTCATCTGGCAGTTTCCTAGGCATCACTCCCCAATCTGCCAATCCTGGCTGCACACCTGCAGTGCCAACCATCAAATTGTCCCATGCATCCTTTGGCATCTCCACCAGCATCTGCACAAACTCAACCACCCCACTGTGTACCTGCATGGTGACCTCCAGGTTCTGGTTGAAAAAGATGAGGATCTGACTGTGGGTGGCAGCATTGGGAATGAGTTGCACAAGGGCACACCCTTTGGTTTGCATGCATCTCTGTGGACAGGTAGTGCTGAGTGAAAAGACATCTTTGGAGCCAGCAAAGAAGGTGGTGTTGTAAGTTGAGAGAGCAGAGGGTGAAGGGAGGGGATCACATGCAAGATGTCAGCCTTATGTGATGTCTGGGGGTATGAAGGCAGTTATGGCATGATTCTGGGGTTGAGCATGGGTTTGTTCAAGGACAAAGACATGGCAATAGGTTGAGTGCCACAGAGTGATGGAAGACATGGCAAGGAGGAATGCATCATGGAATGGGTTTGTGCATCTGATAGAAAGCATTGATAGGACAGAGTTTGTTGTGCTTGAAAACTGTAACAGATATGTGGTTATAAATGATTATTTTTCTATTTTCTTTCACTTTGGTTACATGGACTTATCTTCTCCTCACAATGGGAACATTTTCCCATCTGATGTGTCCCCATTCTCCACTTACAATGATGTACAGCCACATGTTGACCTGCACAAAAAAGAAATTGTGTGGAATCATGACATTATCAATTTTCTGACACCCAGAGGGGTCAGAAATCACCATACCACAACTAGGGATAGCCCACTATACCTAGTACTTCTCCCTAATTTTTCAGAATATTTGGCCCTGCCAGTTCTGAGAAACCCCCAGATCACTACTAGTAGTGCAGATACTATTAACACAACAGCAGTCTAGTATCCATGTATTAGCATCCTATTCATTTGCTAACAGATGGCCAGTAGACCCTTGCCTTGCCTAGAGTACTGCTACAATTGCTACTCAGGCACAGCATTGGTCAAGCTGGTGGGATTCTATGCAGAAGCAACACTAGGTACACCTTGACTAGCACAGGCAAGAGTGCCTGGTCTCCATGGAAACCTACAGCCATTTTTCTGTGCACATAGTAATACACATCCTGTTGCAACACAGAGCCTGTTGCCATGCACTGCCTCACCAAGTCACAATGAGTCAAAATGAGTCATACCTAGTCAGAGTGAGTCAGTATACTGCCTCATGAGATCCTCCAATCATAATACATGATGAGGGTCCCAAAGCAGACTGAATAGGATTGCACAGCCTTTATACCAGTAGTATATAAGGAGCCCATTTTGCCAGCTATCCAGGGAATTCAGCTTCCACCTGGATGTTCTTCTAAGTATCTTCTCTGACAGAAGACCCTAAGACCATCACTTCTCATTGGAGAGTAGTAGGACCCATGAGTCCCTCTTCAATTAGCCTATTGGACAGGCTTTGTTTCTTAGTAGCAGATCAGGACCCACAGTCTATCTATACTATCCCCTTTTGAGGATAGCACTCTGCAGAAAACTGTCCAATCAGATCAATTCATTCTATTTGTTGAGTGGCCATATGTTACACTTACTGTGACAACTGGAGTTAACACAGTTGTGGAGAATGAAGATAGAGAGAAAGTAAGTCATCTGTTTGATAGCTGAAGACTTAAGCAGAGTGAAGTCGTTGGTGTCATACTCAACCCAAATAGGGTCCTCTTGTGACGATGTGAAGTCCTAGTTCTTCGCTAGAGAAGGGAAGAGACACTAGTGAGAAGAGGAAGACTTCGAGCTAGTGGAACCCCAGTTTAATGCAGTAGAATTGCGTAGAACTAGATTATTGTTACTGGTACAACACTTGGCTATTTATACAATGAAAGAATAAGCATGGACCATCAGGTCTCATAGGAAGAATAAGTGTTCCACAGGCAGAACAAAAGGGAACAAAAGAAAGTTGGAAGGAAAAGGAGTTCTGCTGTCCAGAAGAGCAGAACAGCATCAAGCGGAACAAAGTGGATTGTCGTACTCGGAATAAGTCGCTGAGCAACAGTACATCATTGTATGGGAGGAATTGGAAGACATCGGATGGGTCTGTCCCATTGTGAGGAGTAGACAAGTCCTGAGAAAGGAAAGAAATGGAAAAAGAAATAAACACACCAGAATACAATCTGTAACACCATACAGTTTGACATTGTAACCTAGATAAATCAAGTCTAGGAATACTCTGGTGAGTGAAGACTTTGATCATAGCTGCACATGATTGGTTCCAGTCCATCAATACATTTGGTTTGACCCCAAGATTGGTGTGTGACCGCAAGAACCCTTGTTTTAAACTGTTTGCATCCAGTGCAAACTGAGTAAGCTTTGGTGTATCTACATATGGTGAACCACTAGCCACACATAGTAGCTCATTTCTATTATTACTGTTAGGAGTACACCTTCTGTTTCTGGCTCATATATTCCTGTTTGAGTCAGGCTTGCCAAGGCATCACAGCCACAACTTTCCCACAGTCTGGAAGCTCAGTATTGCATATATTAGGCTTTCACTACCTACCTTACATTGCTCATAGACATATAGTTGTACTTAGGGTTTAGTATTCTACTCATATCCCTTAGTCCATCTCTCAGTGTCAATAACCAGCCCTTTTCCTTCGCCTAACAAGCTAGAAGAGGAAGAACACCTGGGGTGTTGTGATTGCTCTTTTAATGTTGTGATCACTCTTTTTTTCCCCTCATGCTCCCATTCACATCTCCATCCATGACACTCTCTCCTCCTTCACTTTCCCACATCCAATACATGGGATGCATGTTCCCACCACATTTCCCTTCCCATGAGGCTTTCTCTTTCTGTGTTACGGTTTTCCTTTACGATGCGTTTATTTCTTTCTTTGTCATCTTTTGGACTCATTTCTCTCCTCACGATGGGACAGCCCCATCCGATGTCTTCCGATTTATCCCTACAATGCTGTATTGTCTCTCAGCGACTTCTTCCGAGTATGACTCCGTTTCCTCCCGCTCGCTGTATGTTCCACTCTTTCTGACAGCGGGAATCCGTCTTCCTTTCCGATTCCTTTTCGTCCGTATTGTCCCGACGTATGGAACACTTACCTTTCCTATGGGACCCGATGGTCCATGTTAGATTTCGCATCGTATAAATACTTGAGCTTTGTATAGTAGAAACCCAATCTAGTTCTACGCAATCAATACTGCGATTACTGGAGTTCCATTCGCTCGAAGTCCCCTACTTCTCGCTTGTGCCTCTTCCTGTCTCCCTTGCGAAGAACTAGGACTTCGCGTCATCACAAGAGAACCCTAACTTTGGGTTGAGTGTGACATCGTCGACTTCGCTCAGCTTAAGTCGATGACTATCAAACAGAACACTGCTACTTCTTTGTCTCGCTCTCTACAACTGAGTTAACTCCAGTTGTCACGGTAAGCGTAACATTCTGCTCTTCATTTCCATGCCTTATGGGCTATGCATGTTCACCATGAGGATGGTGCATGTATTTCATTCCTTCTTATCTTTTGCGTCACGATGACTCACATTGACTTCTATTTCACACTGAGTGACTCATCAAGGCCTAAGGGCCAATGGCATTATTCACTCTTATTTTTGTTATGACTTATTGCGATTCCTTCTGACTCACAGTGACTCACAGCCAGTAGCAGAAGCCACTCACATCAAAGGCTGTGTGTCAAAGTGACTCACAATGACTCCCAGCCTATCATGATAGTTGCTCACACCAAGGCTGTATGTTCTCCTATAGTAATTGTCACACATTACCATACATAGTAGTTGGTCTGTGCATATGTACCCAGTAGTATATAAAGCCCCAAAGTAGGGCAGGAGGACCTCAGTCTTGTTCTCTTGTGTTTTCCCTCACAACCACGGACATCAAGCTCACTGCTTGTACATATTTCCCCTTATTCTTTCCTCAACATGCAAGGATCATCCCTTGCTATTGTTGATGTCTCTAAGTCCTAGGGCTAGTGATTAGTGACCTGATACAACTCTAGATGGTTGTTTGGTCATTTCATGGGGATCCAATTGACTAAGTTTTTCTCTATTCCTCTTTCTCTTAGTAGAAGTTGAGTAGCACCTCTTGTTTGTTTCTGATTGTTAGCGTTGTCCTAGCAGTAGATTTTATAGTCAGATTGGGCCTAGAGGATTCTCTCTAGTCAAGTCATTGTATCAATTTATAGAGGTATACAGTATATCCTGAATAAACAACACCATGGAGGTATCTCTGTGGTAAGCTTAGCAGCCTGTTGTATGCTTACACTGAATATGACACTCATCAAGTTGCAGGAACCACAGATGGGAAATGATGTTAGCCCTACAATGGACAAGGAGTTTTATGAGGAGGAAGCTCAGCTGGGACTTGAACTCACAAGGGCTTGCCATACTGTTTGTTGCCTTGAACAGGAACTTGCTGAAGCCTGCTGCACAGAGAGCATTGCCCTGGTTGGTTTGTACAAACATCAGGCTGAGGTGTGAGAACACAACACACTCATGCTGAGTATGACCTTGGCCTTGCTTGAGACCTAGTGACCAGGAAGGGTAGTTCTTCCTGGAACATTTCTGTCATAGGCAAGCCGAGTGCAAAGTGTTCCCACCTTGCCAGCTCAGGTGATTACAAGTACCTTTACTTCAACATGGGTTTTGTATCTGACATGGTGTTTCACTTAGGTTCATTGTTGGGTTCTCTGGAAGTATAGATGATGAATTGTTATGTTCAGTGCATCTATTGTCAACATTCCCTCTTCATAGTTTGTTGTGTGACAAGTGCATAGATACTCAGCCCATCTGTTACATTTGTTCCTTAGTTGTGTCTGTATGTACTATTGAATGGCAGCAGTGCAAAAACTTTTGAGTACCAATGATATCAAATCCATTTCTAACCTTCACTCTATCCTCATAACGACACTCACAACATGCAGAAATGCTGAGCAAGACCACTTCAACAACCTTAACCTCAACAAAGCCCTTCTCCATGACCTCTTGGATAGTGTTATGCTTACTGTGAGCCAGTGCCCTAGTGAAGTTAGTCACAACTTGTTCATGAGAGGAGAAGTGAAGCGAGCAGGGATACAACCTAGTGTACTGCAAGCCAGCTGGCCCAGCTGAGTACCATCTGCGGGAGGATGAGGTCAAGCATGGAAGTGCAAGACTGAAACGGAGTCTTGAGGGTACAAGTGCAAGCTAATGCCTTGAAGAGCTGGAAGATGAAGAGGTGTGAAATAGAAGCAATGTCAAGAGTGGATGAGACTCAAGAGGGATCCTTCCACCAGTACACCAGTGAAGTGAGAATAGGATTGTGAGTATAAGAGCAACCAAAGTTGCAGTAGGAATACAGGCAGATATTCTGGTGTAGAACTAGCTTAGAGCTACAACCAAACAAGTGTTACTCTATATATATATATCCTGAGTGGTGCACAGACCATCAGGGCAAAGGGTGATCCATGAAGGATCAAATAGGCTTCCCACAATAGGAAGGGACGAAAGGATCAAAGGGAGGTCCTGCTGTTGTGAAGATCAGAAGGAGATCAACAGGATCGAAGGATCAAAAGGTGAAACATGCCCTATATGGCTATAGAGTCCATTGGGTGTACATGTGACAGGAGATCAAGAACGGGATCCCATCAGGAGCTAAGGAAAGGATCAAATGGAGATCTGCTGTCTCAGGAGGATGAGGATTAGCACAAGGATCAACAGATGATCAGGAATGCATCTAATGCCATATGTGGACAAGGGGTTCTGCTTGGCTGTACAGTGGCTGAGGATCAGCCTGGATAACGAGGGGAACATGGGATGCTCTGTGGTTGGCTAGGAGAGCAGGTATCTGTCTTCAGAAAGAGTTGTGCTAGACCATCTATGACTGAGATGTCTAGAGAGCAAGGGTGGGCCATAAGTGAGAGTATGGCGACTCCTGGTATGTCCTTATGATGAGGACGATGATGGTAGTACTCCCAGAGTACTCATATGAAGGGTAAGGCTTCTGCCAGAGCCTTGAGGTAACATGGTCCCTATCCATCAAGGAAAGGTGAAGAAAAGAATAAAGTGGTCCGGTCTGGTGGTACTGCTGGTGAACCAAGGTTTCCATAACATAACCTAGTGCTGGATGGAAGCCTGGAGAAACATGAGTCAGTTGAACAATAGATATTAGATATACATACATACTAGGACCAGAGGGTGGGATAGTGTTGCTTTGTGTGTTTTGTTAGAAGACATCACACATATTGAGTATTATAAGCCTGAATTCATCAACAAGGGGTTCCTTTTGCTATTGGTCTTGTTGCTCAGGGATGAATTGAACAGACTGCATGGATGAACTACAGGTGATGTGTATGTGCATTTGCAGAACTGATGGGGGCAAGGTATATACATAAAGGCATTACCCTGGACAGCAATCCAAATTTGAGACTTGAGTTCTTCCATCTTGAGTCCTTGTTGGGTTTCCAACATGGGGTTGCAATGTCTAGCCTGTCCACTTGCACTGATCCTCATCCTCCCAAGACAGTGGATCTCCATTTGATCCTTTCCTTAGCTCCTGATGGGATCCCATTCTTGATCTCCCATCACATGTACACCCAATGGACTCTATAGCCATATAGGGCATGTTTCACCTTTTGATCCTTTAATCCTGTTGATCTCCTTCTGATCTTCACAACAGTGGGACTCCTCTTTGATCCTTTTGTCCCTTCCTATTGTGGGAAGCCTATTTGATCCTTCATGGATCACCCTTTGCTCTGATGGTCTGTGCACCACTCAGGATACATATATATAGAATTACACTTGTTTGGTTGTAGCTCTAAGCTAGTTCTATGCCAGAATACCTGCCTGTATTCCTACTGCACTTTGGTGCCCTTATACTCACAATCCTATTCTCACTCACTGGTGTACTGGCAATAGGATCCCTCCTGAGTCTCATCCACTCTCGACATCACTATTGTTTCATGACCACTTCATCTTCCGGCTCTTCAAGGCATTAGCTTGCGCTTGTACCCTCAAGACTCCTTGTTGGCCTCACATATCAGTGCTTGGCCTTCTCCACACTTAGGACGGTACTCAGCTGGGCTGGTTAGCTCACAGTACACAAGGTTGTATTACTGCTGACTCCATCTCTCTCTATCACAAACAGTTGCAGCTAACTTTGCTAGGGCATCGGCTTGCAGTAAGTGTAACAACTTCCAAGAGACCCCAGTGATGGTTACCACTTGTCTTTTCATCAGTCAAGAAACCAAACCAGCCTGGATGGGTGGGATCATACAGAGCATGATGAACAAGCTCTCTAAGGATGAGGTTGCTGAACCACACGAATGGCCATATTTGAGTTGATGAATCTGATAAGGAAGGTTGTTCATGCAGCAGACCACAGCCATTTCTGTTGTCATCAAGGAGTTCCTGCATCCTCATATGGAATGCAGGAGTGAAAAATTGTGGTTGAGGGAGGAGTTTGGTGTGGGTGTGGACAATGTGCAGAAGGACAAGAAAGGCAGCCTTTTCATAGCAATGGGATTGATAGCAAATCCACATGGCTTTAAACTAGAGAATGTTCAATGCTATGAAAAAGAACTTTGTGGGGAATTTACCATGAGCATGAGTGACAATTTGAACTTATGGTTTGTGGGCACAGTGAGCGCCTCCATATTGACAACATTTAGAACCCCCCTTGACTGCAACATGGTACTCTCCATTATATGTTCCAACACTTCATCATTCACAATGCTTGGCACTGGAAGTGTAACATGAACTAAAAAAAAAAGTCGATCAAAGGTCTATCACCCAATCTATTGGACTCACCTGCCTGCCAAGGCAAAGATGACATTGGTTGCCTGGCGATGGCCTTGGAAAAGATGGAGTCGAAAAGCGTCCTGTTGGGGTCATGTCCAATAAGCTGGTCTGACATTCTTGCCCAAAGGCAAGTTTGAATGTCCATAGAGACGGCTGCCCAGAAGTGGGCACCAGTGTCACTGAGGGTACAGTAGATCAATGGTCCCACAATGACCAGCTTGAAAGTAGGCTGCTGGGGTGGAATTGAAGCAGAAGGGTGGCTCAGAGGTGAAACCATATCTAAGTTGGATTCCAGTTCATCAACAAATTCAGTAAATCCAATGGTCCACTCAGTGCCCTCAAAATTTATTATCATCGAAAGCTCGGTGTCCAATATCAGAGATGGTATACTTAATTCATTGATAGAAACAGCAGGTGTGTCGAAAAGGGCAGATCTGCATGTCACCTCACTCTCAGTGATCAATGGCATCAATAATTTGCCAGCGTGTTGGATGTCCTCCCATGTTGTGTCAAAAGTTGGAGTATTGATTAAGGCCGTGACCAACTCCATGATGTTTTCAATAACGGCGACGACCATGACGTGTGCCAATGCCTATGCTCTTAGGCAGGCAGTTACATTGTCATCAGCGACGACCTAACCACCACCATCACCAGCAACGCATCGTTGACAGACAATGATGACATGGCCGCGGTGCTCCACCACCACCTCCACTGCAAGGGTGAACGCAATGACGCTGCCGCCACCACCCCTCTATGACATCAACGACATCCCCACCACCACATTGTCATCATCAACACACCTCCATCACTACCTCCACCACCACCACCACCACAGCCCTGATGGCGGCGGTGGTGGCATCCCCACCAGGAGCCGCTATCACCACTGGTATGGACAAATGAGGTGATGACACCACCACTGCGACCTCTCCACGAAAACATCATCGTCATCATTGATGCAACACAGCATACCGACGGCAACAATGCAGCTGCAACCTTGTCATCATCAGACATTTCTATGTGCCAATGAATGTACTGCAAAACATGGAACAGGATGATATCATGCTTGTCAACACATTAATGGGATGGTGAGTATTGCCTACAAAATTAATACCGCCATTTACTTATGGTGATTAGTGCGATCAAATAAGGTGAAATCATGTCAACAAGATGGATTATACCTTGCATGTTCTTGTCATATGTACATTCATGATAGTATTGTGCTCAATCTTTCTCAATACCTGCCTCTTTTGCTGTATAGTGATCTACACTGCTGTATATCTGTGTGATAGTAAAATTAAGATGTGCGATGGAATCCATAGCGGAAATTTGCCATGGATGTGGAAACCCATAACCTTGCAGGATAATTGGCTCACATTATATTTATTCATAGACTTGTGAAATAAATAAACAGACAGATGTACATGGTACATGGTTGTAAAATCAGCAGTGACTTTCAGTAAGGATGGTAGTGATATATGAATAATGGTCTGCCAGGGAACCCCATTAGACAGCAATGCAAGTGTTTATAATTCCATCTCAAGAAGACATTTTATTGGAAGATATATCATGTCATACCAAGCTCAGTACAGACCCCTGATGAGGCATGGATAAATAGCCAAAGCCCACACTTCTTCTCAACCCGCGTATGGCTTTACACGAAGCGGCATCTTGCATCCCGTCTCGCCTTGTACTCGGGGCCTAGGAAGGAACCCTCTACCCATCTCAACCTTCGTGTCCACGCCATCACGCAACTCAAACACAAAGTTCTTGACAAGTATAGACAAGACCGCCTGTCAAATTAGCTCATCAGCACCCGACACACCCATATTACTGTGCGCATAAGCATGATCTACCTTGAACTCGGTCACCGCAAAGTTCTTCCCCAAACAGGTCCTAGGGCCATCTGAAAACGTGAGCAGATGACGATGGCCTTGTACTTCTCTGGCCGAAGACGGAATTCCACTGTGGCCATGCTGGTCTTCCAGCCATCGGCTAGGTTTGAAAACCTTGGCATCTTCGCCCCAAAATATCTCAGAGCGATTGACGGATTCCATAGCGATTGAAACAGAGGTCCCTTTTGCGATTGGCAGGCTCTCGACTAGCTGCCCAGATTTTGTACGGATCGGTTGAGCAAGAGGGATCATGTCATCCTCACCAGCCTTTAAAATTTGATAAACAAGGATCAACATCGATGCAGGAGTGCGTAGTACGTACTATTCCGGTAGTTTCACGAACGGGGGAATGGACGCGAAGCGTTTCATGGACGACTGCATCGAGATAGGGAAGGTCATTGGATAGTTGATCATATGTTGGATCTCCAGAACCAAACTGGAGGAGTTCGTTTCTTAGCTTGGTCTGAATGTCAGGGTTTCGTGAGAGCTCGATCAGTGCCCACTGAATGGAGCGGATGAGCATCGGCGCTGGAAGGATACGAATATAGTTACCGTCAAGCTAACTAACAGAGACATGAGCCACAGACTGCATAAGAACATGGAATAGAAACTCACCAGATGTAGTCTCGTATCCTGCAAGAAGCAAGATTTTCATCTATAAAAATATTGAGGAAACCTTGACATCTAAACTCGAGTTACTGGATCACCTGCGAGAGCACCTCTCCCTTTGACAAGTGAAATTCCGACTCTGTCCTCTGTCCTTTGACTGTTCCGCGCACGTCAATAACTTGATCGCATTCGCGAACAGGGGCGTACTCAAGAGTCCAATAACAGACTTCTCCTCCTTTTCACCAACTATACCCTCATCCAACTCGTGCTTTGTTCGCGCTAGCAAAACATTGGATATTTCCTCCATCGCGCTGTTCAACTTCCGGAGCAACTTCGTGCGTGACGTGGGTACCTTGACGAGAAATGGGAACACGTTCGCCAGGAGGCTCAGCCCAACGTTTATCGCGGATGCAGAGGTGGATGCGGTGAACGAATCAAATATCTCGGTGACCGAGGCATGTTTCCCATCGAGAGCACCAAAATCATGTGAAAAACCTGCCAGACCAATCGTGTCGAGGCTGCAGGAATGTCAGAAGGGAAGGTGTAATAGGAGGAAAGCCTTACGAGACATGATTCATCCTGGACGAACTAGTCAGATGACAGACCACACATAGCAGGCAGTTGAAGCTCACCAAATCTGTACATCGATGACTGCACTCTCCCCACCGCTCGATTCAATGAGAGCATTCCAAGCTCCTGTGGCCTAGCGGAAACCAGTAAGTCATGCAATGGACATGATTTCCAAAAAAACGCGGGTGTACCTTGTAAGCCGAATCATAGAAAATCGAAGTCAACCTCCGAATCGCGGCGATACTAAAGGCCGGAGTCAATGCCTTGCGTTGCCTAAAGGCACTCGTCAATATCACTTTCCAATAGTAGATCAATAGGACATACCTTGCATGGCTTTCTCCGTCGGCCCAAAAGACACCGCGTCCAAACTACACATACAACACAGATTTAACACCAAATATACAACAACAACCAGACCATGCTTACCCCATTCTCGAGTGCCGCCTTCGTAAAAGGGGTTCGAACGTACGTCCAAGTCTGCTTGGCGTGAAAGTGTGCGATCGCCTTGGGATCGTGCAAGACAATCCTGCGCCTCCCCAGCGTTGCGGGAAGCTCGTACGCGCCGCCGTACTCGTTTGCCCACGATTCGTATATGGATGCGGGATCCTCGGCCTTCAAGAGCACTTCCCCGACACCGAACACGAAGCTCGGGTTAGGAGGTCCCTGGAGCTTGGGCGTACGAACACGCCTGCGCGACATGCGCACGAGCTTGATGAACGCGAAGAGTGCCGTGCACGCGACGACGACATTGAACGGAGAGAGGGATGGAATACGAGAGACAAACTTGCGTGCTTCCTCCAAAGTCTTGGTGGAGATGCCGTCCATGGTTTGGGTGGAGAGTATCGAATGAAAAGGTTATCTACAGTGAGTGTATTGGAAGCTAGGGCTGGCTGCTTTTATGCAACGATCCGAGTCATAGTCTGCCGATATGGTTGCGACAAACATGCGTTCGGCAGCATCAACTGGGTAATAGCCTTACAGCTGAAGAGGCGAGTGAGTCAGCGGCCCGCGGGTCCATTATGCCGGGATGACACGTACCTGCAGACAAAGAGCACAGGCACACATACCAATCTGGGAATTTGCTGTGGACGTCATATATTTGTGCAAACACCAGATAAGGTTGAATCTACGTCATATGGGATAAGCTCAGCTTGATGAAAGTAGTAGATAAACTCGAAGTTGGAAGCTGAAAGTGTTTGGCAACAGCTTTTATGTAATCCAAACAACGCTCTTACTGGCACAATGCGGTATTCCAATCCAGTGGCAAACTCAATTACTAACGACGCACAGCCAATCTCAGGAAGTTTCCATTCTTCCAAGGATCACATGTACAATCAGTAACGATATATCTCATTCTAGACGAAGTGCGGGTGTTCGATGATGCACCCGACCCAACTTTTTGTTTTGTTCCTCTCAATCACCTAGTTCATCCGTTCCTTCGTACTTCCCTCCTGTACCTCATCCACCTCAATTTCCTTTTCTACCTGCTGATCGCCATCCGTGTCACGCACCAACCCAGCCTCCAACGCCATCGAATAAAACTAACTCGTCTTATCCGCCAACAACGCCGCCGGCGCGTCAAACTCGGCCACACGACCGTGATCGAATACCGAGACGCGCGTCGAGTCGACAATCGTATTCAGACGGTGCCTGTGTCACGGAGAGAAAACACCATGCGTGAACGCGCGTATACTTTTGAGTCAAGAGACACGTACGCAATTGTCAGGATCGTTACGTCATTGAACAGAGGGCCGCGAATGATCTCTTGAATCGCACGGTCCGTGTCCAAGTCAACGGCCAACGTTGCTGT